>JAIPRL010013895.1:0-10016 GCA_025469235.1 Pemphigus obesinymphae | reverse complement strand
TTGTACTGATAAAAAAAAATGCAATAATTGCAATAATATAATTGAGAAAATATTTCGTCGATTACAATAATAATCTTATATTTCAAAATATTATTCTCGAGTTTTGATTGCTTTTATGTTATTAACATAATAGACGTATAATATATTACCTATGTTAAATCGTATACCTACAATTTAACGAGAATATTTTTTATCCGGAATTAATTTCTTTTCCAATTTTGGTTTATTTCGTAAATATTATTTTTAATTATAAAATATTTATTGTGAAATATATATTTATAAACAATTATTATTCTTTAAAAAAGAGTAGGTAATGATCATTTGAATTTCATGCGATATGTACTTTTATGCGTATATAAGTGTTTTGTTGTTGTTTTATGAAACATGTTATTTTGTATCATAACAATACAGAACTAATTTTATTTAAAATGGTATTTTTTTTCATTTCACAGATTTTAATAGTTTTGTTGGGGTATAGAAAATATTCTGTAAAACCTATAAACGTATGAAGAATATTCTCTTAATATTTTTGTTCATATAAATATTAGCTACCTGATAGTTCTTTACTTTAAAAACATATTTCTCTGAAATAATATTGATAACAACACGATAAATATGACAAACGGAAAATACATTATGTTTATGAAGGGTTATGATATATTTAAAATGTTTATGAAAAAGGAATAGTTTTTGATGAAAAATAAAATTCGTGGGTTTTGTATGGTTTTCAAAATTATTTTGATGACCCAATATTTTCGTTTATTGTTTTTCCTCAAAAAGTTATGAAAATGGACTAGGATACATTCTATTCCTCGAATATTATATAGGTATTAATATATTTATAGAAAATAGTTACTTTAAATCTTGGCATGTAATTTGATAAATGGGAAAAGAAATAAAAAATATTTTAGATTTTTTACAATATACCGTGTATTTTGACTTTTTTTCACTAACTCTGTTTTTATATTTTCTCGTTAGTATTAATTGCAACTTGCAATGCTCACCAAATCCAACTACATTGTAATACTTTCTACATCGAACTCATTGTTTTCTGTCTTCCTCATTTAATCTTTTTCTCACGTGTAAATATTTAACGAACAAACTGAAGTTTATATATTATTATATACGTAATCCGTTTGTGAAGTAATAAATTTACATTGCTTTATATTTTCAGAAAAATGTACTAATAATACTCATTTTGAAATTCGACAATGTGCAATACGGAAATCTACTAACTTTTTCTTCGCCGAAAATGACAAATTATTGAATTTGAGTACCTATCAGAAATTTTTACTAACAAATATTACACATATATAGATTTTAATTATTTGCAATGACTACATAGAAATAATAGGTGATATTTTTGTACAGAAAAAAATACAACAATCGGACATTGCGTTAGCAGTTATGACAATATCTCAAGGAATCGCATTAAAATTTAAAAATAAATTTATAATAATGTAGACAGTTTAATATGTAAAGATAAACAATTAACAGAAGTTGCTAATTTAAAAATGAATATATATAAGTGGGGGGGGGGGGTTTATCTTATTACAAAAGAAAAATATTACGAATAACCTTTATATGCAAATATTTTTAAAATATTATAAAACACTAGGCATTTGTATATTAAAAATAAAATAACTACCTATTTGCTCTACCAGAAATAAGCTGTTGATCAGACGAAAAAGATTGAAATATTATTTCTACTGTATGATATAACTTTATTTTTCAAAATTCAAACATAAAAATACAAATATTTAGTTTACCACAAAAACAAGATATCAAAAAACCCAGTGTCGATACAATTGACAATTGATTTCCAAGAAAATATCGACGAGGAATTGATTGGAGTAAGCTCATCATTTCACAAATAAAACATAGAAAAAATAGAACATAATAAAAGAATATAAAAATTATATAGTTTAGAAATAATAGTGTAATATAGTAGTATACGACGAGTACTATCTATGGAAGTCGAGTTCTAGAAAAGCTATAACAATACACAATAAAGGATCGAATGTGTATAGATTTTGAACTCATTTAAAATAACATTAATCAAATTAAACCAAAAGACAAAATAACCATAACAGGGGCCGATAATTCTATAATAGAACGATTCTTATCGTTACATAAATACTTATATTAGAGCCATTTTATCAATCGTTGGTTAAATATTACCGTTTGAATAATCTAAGTTTAAGATTAAACGTAGATTAAAAAAATTATGATTTTATCAATCACATTTGTTCTAAGTTTAATTTTACTAGGCATAACAAACTGAAGATTAATTAACTATCAAAATGCATTAATTGAAATAAGTTACGACGTTAATACGAACATGATGATGTCAACTTCAATCAGTGAATTGTTATCTATTAACATCCATATTTTTTTCGTCGAGATTATTATTTATGTGTTTACATGATATTGTTATTTCATGTGTGTTTTTAAATTATTTATTTAATTAATAATTTATATTAATGTACCTATATAGTGCATATTTTTCTTATATTTGTGAAACATATTAATTATTTTTCCAAGATGTGTTCAAAAGCCAAACGAAAACGTTCCACAAATTTCTTCGTAGTCAGACAAGAACACATCTTAGAGAATTAAAAAAACATGCTATTTTGGCAAATCTCGGTCGTCTGATTCATTCAAATGATCAACACTCGTTGACAATAAATAAGGTCTTCGAAGTTTGAAATTCATTTTGTATTTCATATAAATCAAAAAATTAATTTGTTCGTCACTACTACTGCTAATCATTTTTTCATCTAAAATTAATTATAAACAATTTCATATATAATCCGATAATCGTAATAATAATAAAGTAAATATTTGCTTTGATATTTATTATTAGTTTTAAATAACAATATTAATAAAAACTTACGTAGATACGAGAAAATAATATATTTATACCTACCTACCTAATGAAATTGAAAAAATATACTAAAATCTACTTGATAATATTGAATTTAAATGAGATTTAAAGTTCAACTGACCACAATATCTCGGTTAACTTAATCTGTAGTTAAATGTCAGTTAACATTTAAACCGGTAATCATAAAATCACATTTCTAGTTTAACTGAGGATTAACTTTAAACGGAGTTTAAATGCTTTTAACTGACGGTTGATAAAATAGCCCTAAAGGACTTAGTTGTAAAATATTATTAGGAATACTCCCTTGTGAATTTCGAAGATGGATTTCTGTCTGTAACGACCTTAATAAATGATCGTTTCCAATCCCCTTGAGTTTATTTGTTGTTATTATGTTTAAAATTGTATACATTTTGTTGAATTTTTTCCTATTGTTCTTTATGTGTACTAGTTGATATTTAATGTATTTACCAAGAAGTTTTCTTAAATTTTTTTAAAGTTAGGAAACATGTAGTTAAAAATTGTATAAAGGCTGGGCTTTTTAAAAGTAGTTTTGAATTGTAATTAGATAATTC
The DNA here is from genome assembly GCA_025469235.1 of Pemphigus obesinymphae. Taxonomy (NCBI): domain Eukaryota; kingdom Metazoa; phylum Arthropoda; class Insecta; order Hemiptera; family Aphididae; genus Pemphigus; species Pemphigus obesinymphae. The sequence goes on along the minus strand of JAIPRL010013895.1, from coordinate 6,557 downwards.
AAACCGTTAGGAGCGGTTTAACGCCGGTAATCGATTATGAGAAGTATAAAGTGATTTTAAACTGAGAATCCATTATATTATCGAAATTAGGAAGCTTACATAGTTATATCATTTATTATTATATTTGCATTATTGATACACGTATATATATCAATATTTATTTTTTTAAATTATTTCCGTGTATATTATGAGAAAATATTATAATTAAATAACAATTTGAAGTTTTCGGTCCCTCCTCATTTTAATTGCAAGAGACAAATAATGGGCACACCATGGATAATATTTATCATATTAAAACATACAATCAATGTGTGTTACATTTTACCGTGGTCTTCTCTACGATTATATTGAAGGTAATGTGGTTTTCCCACCAGGAAAACGTCTGTAATAGTCTAAAATAATTCCCCTCTACTCTATACTCATCTGTAGTATATATTGCTTATTTTATATTCAAAATATTTATAATTGAATAAATTATTATAATATTATTCAGTATTTTAAAATAATAAAAATGCAATACTGGAATGTAAAAATAATGTATTCATAATAAACCGGTGTTCACAATGTATTTCCCAAATTAAAACAAGTACCTACGTAAATACCATTTGGTTTACGTAGGTACGGGAAAATGTTCCTTTCAACGCTGCGATTAGTGTTAGTCTATTATTGCTACTCACGTCTACACGATCATGCTAAACCATACAATAAATCAATGCAATAAACTATACATACCTTTGAGTTAAAGTATAATAATCCATAACAATTGTGTTTATTAGGAAAAAAAAATAAAATAAAATACACGTTATCTTGTGTTATTTATCAGTATCGGTTATAGTTTGCAATTCCACAGTTTTGAAGTAAAATTGTATTCGGTGAGGTCGTTCAACGACGTCATCCAATATGCATACGGCAGTTTATTCATGGATTATAAGCTTATGGATCATTTTCGGTACGTAATAATATATCATTCATTTGCTTTTATCTATTAGAAATATATTATTAAATTAAATAGATATTTATGATAGATGTCTATGCGATGCGAAGTATCAACGGAATACGAGTAGATATAAAAAAAAAAAAAAAACTTCGAAGTTTACATATTTATGTTACATGGCTAAATAGTAATTTTTAATATCTGAATGTAATAATGTTCAACTGGGTGCTCCTATTATTGTATAGAAACACGTCAAATTCGATTATACGACAACGAAGAACAGCCGTGTGTATTCGATGTGCGATGCAAATATCGCGTTGCTCAAAAACATTCTTTGTACATGATGTACATGACGACAGGTTCTCAGGGTTATGGGAATCCCAGAGGATTCAACCATATTCTCTATGATTGGCTGAACAGATTGTCAGTACAGATATTTGAGTGACAATGATAGTTTATGTAAATATAGATCGAAAAGGAGGAAGAGGAAAAATAAAGGGGAGAATGTTCGGGGAAGCAGGTGTTTACGACTTGGGATATACGAAGTTACCGTAGTGATTGAGTAGTATATGTTGAAATTACGCGTATATAAATGAGTGAAGTTACACGAGAATAACATGACGTAAGGTATAATGGATATAGGACTTATTCCTCATGACAAAATAAACAGGTATGCTGGCAACTTTGTGATACGCAAGTACCGCCATATTGCTTTTCTCCAAATGTTATCAATGTTCTTTTCTCGGTAGACCGGTGCACGATTGAAGATAGTATGTGTGATAATTACATTGTTTTCGTTATGTGTTGAGCGTTATTGTGGCAATTTTCTTCAATAATCTTTTATTTATGTAATTAAGAGTAAGTATAAAGTTTAATTCTTAAATCAATATTTTTAAAGCACATTAATTATTATTTTTAATTACCTAACTATAACATAATTATACAGGGAAATTAATATCATAATTTTTATTATAACGTACCGGATTCAAAATTCACGGTTTGTCTGTTTGAACCTTTTTTAATTTGTTCGAGCCATTTCTCACGCAACTTTACATCTTTAGGAAATTTACGTAAATGTATTTTGGAATTATTTACAATACCTTTACGTCTAATTCCACTTAAACAACCACTAAACACACAGGGTGGCATATTCATTCGAATTAAAGATTAATTAACAAATTATAAAATACGCTTAAAAGTGAATTAAATATTTTTGTTATGCTTTCAAAAAACAAAAAAGGTGGCAAACAAACATCATGATAATCGTAGATACTGAGATGATGATAAGCGGAAAAAAGCGTCCACCATGATTGCGCGGGTTGAACAAAAAACATGTAAGTTGCTGTCATACCTGTTTATTTTGTCATGTTATTATTGATAATATTGTGGCTCCGCAAGCGTGATTTTTTTCACCGGAACTGAGGCAATAATTGGCACGTACCACAGCGCGGCACAGACTGTGTCAGGAACTGAATTATATATACATACAAAGCCGGAACTAGGGGGGGGATGACACCCCCCCCCTCGGAAAAATTATACATTTTCAGACTTCAGTCGGCACGTTCACAGATAGTGGGACTAAGAATTATACAAAAAACAATTATTATTTATCTAAGGTTTTTCGGCTAAGTCGGCACTCGGCAATTATTGATTTTATCGTAATTTTATTTCACGTTTAATTCGTAAAAATAACGTAAGTAAGTAGGTATGTTATAGTTATAAAATTATTGATAGTCTTAAGTTTTACGAATGACGGTTCATTGGTCCTCAGCTGACAAATATATTATAGTTGAATCCCGGATAAAAAGTCCGGAGACAAAAAGTGCGATTTAAAAATAGTTGGACAAAAAGCCCGGACAAAATGTCCGAATTATATATTTTTATTATTATTTTAAAAATTTAATTTAAATTTATTGCAATTATTTTTTTTATTTTAATTTTACTTATATAATTAAAAAATATAATATTGTACCTATAGTTAATTTTTTAATTTTTTTTTGAAATTTATATATTAATGTTTTTATTCAATTTATTTTATCTTTTTTATTTATTTTGGTGTGATATTAATATGTAACTAGATTTTTATTGTTTAAATGTCTTAATTTTTGAATTTAATTTAAACAATTTTTTTCTCATATATTTTGATATGTAATACCATTGATTATAAATTACCAATAGTAATTTATAATCAATGGTAATACGTACCTTAAACTGGGATAATATATTGGGCCAATTTTCGTATTTTTTTTTTCAAATACATATTAGGCTAATTATTAACCAAACCTTTTTATAAAATTGTACATGATATTTTTTTACTAAAATATGAAAGTATTAAAAATAAGTAAAGGAAAATTAGTATTTCTAGTAGATATTTATTTATTAAAATAAAACAAATATAATTTTTTACTACAAATTCGATGTGTTAATTTATATTTTATTTTAATATATATAGTTAAAAATTGTGTCCAGACTTTTTGACTAACTATTTTAAATCGGACTTTTTGTCCGCGGTCAAAAATTGCGTCCGGACTTTTTGACCGATTACCATTATAGTTATATATTTCAGTATTTCACATATTATAACGTTTTTTAATAAAATAAATTAATATATTTATATTATTTCAATTATACCTTAAAATATATTAAAATAAGTGTTTAATTCACATAGTATATTAAATAATATAATATATAGGAATATTTATAAATATTATATAATTAAAAAATGTGCGACCTTGAGAAAAAAAAAAGGAAAAGAAAGCGTATAAAGCTCAAGTGTTTGTCATGTGGCAGTATATTTGATAATGATTATCGTTGAAAGCACGACCAGCAGATTCATAACGGCCAACGAATCAGAGTAAAACACCATGGGGCCGCGACTAATCCATTTTCGATAAAATTAATTTTGAAAAAGAGGTATGTTCATTGTTCAATATTATCATAGACTATATTTCCTAAATTTTAAGTAGGATTTTTTTTCGATTTATAAATAATAATAAAGTATTTATATACCCGAAGTCACAATATTACACTTGAACAACAAAGTTATTTTTTTTATTTAAATCCTAATATTATTTATTATCATTTATGAACAGTAAAATATGTACATCGTTTAAGGTATATTTCCGGGATAAATAAAAAGTTAAGGCGGTATCACAGCTTCGTCGTGTCGTGTGATTTTTAAAATGACGGGGCCTTAATGATTATTATTGGTAACTGAACGATACCAATCTGGTATCTGGTTAGTAAGGTAACCTGATAAGTATACACCATAACATATCCACCCAAATTTAAATAATCAAAATATAATATTGTTATGATAATACGATAAAATCGCATACTCCAAATTATAATATATGTATTAAATACCTTTTAATATAAATTTGGTTTTATATTATTTATTTATATTTATATTGTAATTGTATGTATTTTTCTATACTTTTTTAAAACGGTTTTTTAAGGACCAAACATTTGTGACAATAAAATACAGCAAATAATTTTATATTGTGTTGAAATTTTATTTTTATTATAAAAATGAAACGTCAATATGAAATTGAAAAATATAACTATGATTTAAGTCTATATAGACGAAAAATTGTACAGTTGTATGTGTGGCATAGGTCTCAAACTAGTAGAAAGTAAGTAAAATAATAAAAATAAAGTTTTGAATAAATTATAGTATAGCTTAAAAATTAATATAAATTAATTCAACGCTGAGAAAATGTACGGCCATTACTACAAGAACGCCCTTCATTTGGTGACTACAATAATTTTATAGCTGAGCAACAACTGTGTAATTCAGCATTATTCCATAACTTTGTTCGTATGAGCTCAACAACAGGTTCAGTTTCACCATGTAGGAGTTAAAGTTTAGATTAGTTAACTCCGATTAACTAACCTAACCCAGAGTTACCATTATTTCAGTTTCACCACCCGTTTATGGGTGGGAGTTGGTAAATCCGAGGTTAGCTAGTTCATTCCCGGTATTAACCACGATTTCCCCTCATTTCCCACTGATAGCGTTGATAACAAATAAGTTGATAGAGTAAAGTTGATAACGCTGAATATTTTATTTGTGATAATAATTTTGAATTATTCCCACCATAACGTTTACTGAGATTTGTTCCTGTCAATTCATTTATTTATTTTGTTTATTTTGTGATATATGTGATTTTTGTAAACAGTTTTTTTAAAAACTAAATATGGAAAACAAAGAATTGTTAAAACGTAAAAGAAATGTTAATTTCAATAAAAGATAAGAGGAATTCCTTGTTGAGTTGGTAAAAAAATACCAACAAGTGATTGAAAACAAAAAAACTGATGCTGTTATGTGGAAGGATAAGGAGGCATGTTGGGTAAAACTTGCAGCAGAGTTCAACAGACTAGGGTTGTTAGTACCAAGGACTGTTGCACAATTGCAACTAAAGTACAAAAATTTTAAAAAAATTATACGAAAAAAAGTGCATTAATAAGGTAAATACAATTAGATTTATGTCATGACGATTCACATATCTTTTCATTTTTGTAAATTTTCTTCTTTTATATTCAAGATTGGAAGGTCAAATGACAGGTGGTGGAAGAAACCAGGCTGAACCCCTTGACGATGTTGAGCAAAAGTTGAAAAATATTATCCAACTGTCGGTTGATGGCCTCCCTGCAGATTGTGATTGTGATGTAATCGATACAGATGTTGGCAATGACATTATAGGTAATATTATGCTGTTAGGGTGATTAATAGGTTTCTATTTAAAAAAAAGATTGTAATATTAAATTAAATAGTAAGTGATATAGGTAGTTTTGATGATCCATTTCAACTTATTTTTCAGACGCTGAAATTGTTGAAAAAAATGAAGTTGATGTTGATGATACCTACTACGTGATTGGTAAGTATATGTTTCATATATAACGGTTACAATTTAGCATTGTGTTTTCTGAAATATAATATATATAATATTTTTTTTTAGTTTTGCCTGATGAGTACGAACACAATCAAAATCTCATTGATATTATCCCTGAACAAAGTATGTTTAAAGTTTGGATATTATACACAAATATAAATAAAATTAATATTAATCAACTATATAATAATTTTATAATCTATATTATAATAATATACTTCTAATGAAAGAAATTCATTATTGCTTTAAATCTCCCTCATTTTTATTTATTACCAATTATATACTCATTCATATTTATACATTTTTAACTTATTTGTTGTGTTTTGTTTTTATCTTTTTATTTTATAATTTCATTCTGTTAACTTTAAGATGACCCAGAACCTGTGCCAGAACCTTGTACAAGTCGAAAATTACAGTGGGATGTTGTCACACCTCAACACTTAAGAGCGAGGAAAAGTACTCCTCTCAGAAGTAATAGTGAGTTACAATTTTTATTTATATATATAATAATTACAATTCATTAGCAAGTTCAGATTCTAAAATCATTCTGTATAACACTATTTTTACATAATACATTTTCAGACAAACATCGTTCTCGTTCTCGTTATCAAAATCAAATAATATTCTGTGATCCATATTTCACAACAATATTATTTATTCGAATTTCGATTACTATTATAATTAAATTATTAAAAAATAAAAAAGACAAATCGACCGTTTGCACAAAT
>JAIPRL010013894.1:0-10018 GCA_025469235.1 Pemphigus obesinymphae | reverse complement strand
TTAACCGGAAAAAATTTAACCCGAAACCCGTCAACTGAAAAAAATTTTAACCAGTTTTAAACCCGAAAACCGTAACCCGGAAAAAATTTAACACATTTTAAACCCGAAACCCGTAACCCCAAAAAAATATTAACTGTTTTTTAACACCGAACCCGGAACCCGGAAAAAATTAAAACCGTTTTTTAACCACGTATCAGAAACCCGGAAAAATTTTAACCGGTTTAAATCCGTAACTCGAAACCCGAAAAATTTTAACCCGTTTTGGCTCCCTGCTTTAAACAGTGGACACCTAAAAGTACTTTAGTACGGGTATAGTATTCAATACATACCTATAGGGTACAATAGTTAATGTCGAATACTCAGATTTGAGTACAAAGATTGTTTTTATGTTGTTGAACAAACCTGTACTCAGAGCTGGGCCACGATTTCAAATCGAAATGTTGTCGTTGATTTTCGGAATACAATTTTCTATTATTTAAACTTGGGGGGGGGGGTTTTAAACGTTTTACGCGGATTTGCGAGGAAAAAACTTTTTTTTCTGTAATTGTTTATATAATTGTATTCATAAGTGAAACTAGACGACGATTTTATTAGGACAGGCCAAATGATAAGTATGAAAAAAAAAATTCCAATTACAACTCTATATACCATAATACCGTGTATTAGAGAATCTATAACATGGGGATCAACACAGTAATACGAATTTCTGAAGAGGACGTGATACCCTCTGATATCTAGTGCAAAAACATGTCTACGCAGAATGACGATAATTTGTTTCACATGGTAGAATAAAATGAGAATAGAAACACATATTATATAATCAAAATTTAACAATATTTTGGATGGAATGTCATATCCTTTTTTTATAATACAATGCCTATAAAAAAGTTACAGCCGTTTGAAAAACTAACAAAAAAAAAAAAGAAAGATTTTTGAATGTTATAGTGTATGCTAAATATTTAGTTTATTGAAAAAACGATATGACGTTCCCTCCAAAATGTAAACTTATGATTTTATAAAAGGTGTTTTTGTTTTTAAACCACTAGGAAACGAGTAATTGTAATTTTGTGTAGGAATAATTTTTTTTAACAAATATCGCTTTTACACAACAATGAAAAATGGTATTGACCCAAGACTACTTTTTAATTAATTTTAAAATATACTCAAATTGTTGGATTTTCATTTAAATTAAAATATCATATAAATTACCTATATAAAGATTATATTAAGAAACCCCTTAAACCCCTTAAAAATTGGATGTATGACGTCCTCTTAATGTTTTGTATTAAAAATATGCTCATTATTTATGTTGTTGTCAAAACGTAGTGTTTTTTTTTCTTAACCTTATCGATAGTTCATCCATATTGTATTCTTTACATTTTATTAAAACTGTTGTATATGCTTCATCGTAGAAATCATTATTCTAGCGTTTTTATTGTAAAGCTGAACGAAGATTTCTAATTTCATTTATTACAGCCAACAAATTAATTATAAAGGATTCTGAAGTGTTTTACTTATTTTAAGAACCAATTGGTAGAATGGGATGCATTAATTATAGGCAAATTATAAAATTAAAGTTCTGGCATCGCAAAACTATTCCTTTTCCTTTAACTTTAATTTCAAGCGATTTGGTCATTTTATTAACATCAATAATTGTTTTTAATTATAATTTTAAATTCTATTAAGTCAGTACGTTATCCAGTCAGTATTAGGTCAGGCCATGGCCTGACTGGCCTGACCCGTAGTTTCGCCTATGATTGTAATGTAATATTAGTATTATTTACTATAGGTATATACAGAATAACGGTAGAGCCGTTCATAGTACGTGGTTATAATCGTGAATAGTAGTAAAATGGTTGGTACAATGATACATAATAGGCAAATATAATTTAGATATATGCAGTAATTAATAGTTACCTATATAGATGTATGAGTGTCAGGTGTCGGCACCTATAGATAAAAGACTAAAATAATAATTTTATAACTTCTGTACAACTAGAAAAAGCAAAAAAATAAATAAAAAAATAAAAATACATAAAAATCAATGTATGTTATATAGTCAGTGATAGCAGGATTAAGTTGTTAATAATGATTAAAAAAAATAACATATTATTTAAAAATAATATAGGTTGTAGGTACCTACCATATACCTATAAAAGGTATATATATATATATATATATATAAAAAAATTTCCAAATTTTTTTTTTAAATTCAAGTTCAGAGAAAAACGCTCACTGTTAGGGTTCCGTATTATTTGTAGTGTCAATTATTATTGTTTTACGTAAAAAAAAAGCAGTGTAAGATTACCGCGATAACACATTTTTGTTTCATATTTCTATCATTTTACTCCTTAATACTGGCCGAGCACAGTTTTATATTTTTACTTATTGTTTATAGTTAACGGTGATACTAATTATACTAGGTAATCTCAAATATTATTTTATTTTTGTTCATATTATCTTTCATTTATTTATATAAAAAATATCGTTTTCTGTTTTTTTTTCATTTCATTTTTTAACATTAGATATTAAAAATCATTGGGTTTAAGGATTTTTGATTTTGATTTAAAAAATAAAATTTCTCGCGATTTAGTTATGTCTGTATAATATTAAACTACCTATTTGCTATATTGTCATTGAAATGTAATGTTAAATTAATACTCTACAATATAATTGTAGCATGTATATATAATGGCGTTATTTTTTTAATAATATACTCATTAAGTGCGAACTAAATAGGTCAGTTTTTATGCGATAAAAAAGTCGCGTGGTCGGTACACATGTTTAATGTTTGTAAGTATATATGTATATCTTTTTTTTAAATAACATAACAATATAAAAACTGTCATGTCAGTACTACAATCCTAGAAACAAAAATAAAGAGGAATATTTGATTACAACTTACAATAGAAAGAAAAAAATATGCGAAAACCCGCTTATGGGACTGTAGTATCCGATTTCTTTTCGTCTATTAACACTCAGAACACAAATTGACAAATGTATATAATATATATACACACACATATATATATATATATATATATATTATATATATGTATACATGCATATATGGTATAAAACTTTATCTTATATTTGTTTTTATTTTATCCATGATTCGATATAGTGATTCCGTGATACGAATGATGACTGTCCAAAAACGATATCCTCAGAGCTAAATGTACAAATGATTATTTAATCAGACCAGAGACCAGAGTTGTTAAATATATTGTTATTTATGTTTTTAGGAAAGTAAATTGTCAGTAAATAATATTAGTCAGAACCCCTCCCCCTCCCAAAATATTTCTTCAGGGTGTCCCTAACTGTAACCATAATGATATAAGAACCAAATTTCATAAATATTGAATAAGTATAGGTACCTATCTAATTGATTATAATTTTATGTCGATTATTAGTGTCAAAAATTAACTGTCAAAAAAAATTCTCTCAAAAATCTCAATTTATTTTACAGTCAATTCTCAGACGATAAAAAATTTAAATACTTTTATAACATTTCTAGAATTCAAATTAATATTCTAATGATGATTAATGTTGTAGGTATTTTTTTGATTTGGAAAATTACTGTTAAAAAATATTTTTATAATTTATTATTGTTATCGTTCATGTAGATTTTAATGGCCAAATTTTAAAAACAAACCTATCCTGAAAACATATGTAGATACCTATTCTATGTTATAAGTTACCGTTTTAAATACTATTTAAATAAACAAATTATCTGTTTTAAATATATCAACTCTTGTTATTTTTTTTTATCGTCGTATGCCATATATATATATATATATAGGTATATACGAGTAGATACAATAATGTGTGAAATGAAAATAATAAATGTCACAGAGAAATATATTTGCAAAAACTAGTCTGTGGTCACAGAACTACCTATATGATTAGGATTAATATAATAATATTTTATGTGCCTGTGAACAAATTGACAACAGCCAGGATGTTTTTTTTGTGTGAATATTTACTCGATGTAAATATTTTTTAATATCTATTCTTAAGACCAACTATAATATCTTCAACTTTGTTCTGAAATTATTTTACTGTTACCAAAACGATTGCTTTAAAATAATAATTGAAACACTTAAATGTAATCACTACATTGTAATAAATGTATTCAGGTGAGTACCTAATTTAAAGTTATACGAATAGTAAAATAAATTTCACGAAAATCCTTCTTTCTTCAGTACAATTATTCGTGTTTGATTTCTTAAAAGCACACTCAGTGAGTCAAATATTTCTTGACCATATAGATTTTCATTTAATTTTTATCCATTGAGATACATAAAACATTTTTAAAAAATGGTCCCCCACAATAGTTGTAATAACACAATAATTGAATAGAATAAATAACGTAGTAACTGATTGTACGGATAAAATAAAATGCGCGAACAGAGCAATAAATTATTGCGTTTTTAGAAAATTATTAGGTTAATTAGTCGATTGTATTTCTCACGATGATATTAAATTTATCGGATAAGAGAAAACATAAACCACAAATAAAATTAACTAAATGACAAATGTTGCAATAAACATATTTTTTTCGGGTATAACCTTACGACGTCATTTTTGTATGTTTTTATTTTAATGTATTATTTAATTTATATTAATAATTAGTTGTGCATTTTTATGATATAGTTGAGAAACCTTAGTTAAGCATGCCACTATATTTTTTAAATGAAAAAATTATCGTTTATTATAATTTTTCGTTTTTTGTTATATACATGATATTACAACTATTAGATATATAAAATATGATCATAATATATTACATATTTTGTATTGTACATAGGGCCATTCTGAAAGGGGAAGGGGCTGAAACACTCCCCTAATAATATTTGCTAATATTACTTTTTACTTCACTGAAAGTTCGCCTTTTCCATACCTACAGACATGTTATAGTTAAGTTAATTTAATTGGTACCTACAAAAAGTTTATTGGTAAATAATAATGTGACTATAATTGTTTATTTGATATCATTTAATGGATTATTATTTCATCACACTCTGCTATTATGCATTTTTATAGATGATTGGATGCCTGCTTGAATTATTCGTTTTAAATTATTATATATTGCTTATAGTATTTTGAATTTCAAAATATTGATACGAAGTGATGTGTTCAGAATTTTGAAATAGGGGGGGGGATATTTTCCCAAAAATGTATAAATCGGTGTATAAAAAGAAGATCATTTGTGTACATTTGACTATGAACTCAATGCAATTCAATAATAATTATTAATTTGCCGTATTGTTTTCTGCGTTCATTCATACACAATTATAATTTATTATACTTATGAATGTATTAAAATTAATCTAATTTTAAATAATTTTATTATATAACATTATAAAACAAAATAATATTATTTTATTCATGTTAAAATCCATAGAAAAAAAAGGTGTACTTCGCTCGTCGGTGGTCAATGGGGGTGGAAGCACTTTGGTCATTGTACAGGATACTCTTGGTGAATGTATTGGCATTACATAAAACGATACTGACCAGAGCTTCAGTGGTGATATACATAAATCTCGATTTAACGAAATCGTCGGTTGCTGACCGTGGTTAAATCATCTTGAAAAAAAAAAGAAGAACCTGATGTGGTAGAAAATGGGAAAGATCCCAGAATGTGAATACGGGCCAACACTATTAATACATAAAACGACAAAAGCAAAATGCGAGAGGAGCGATATTTTCAGGAAACCAAATGACGAGGTTCTCAAACTGATTAACGTTGGCTAAAAAAAAGAATATGACACTGTTGACTGACACGAAGAAGAAAGAAATCGTATTTTAGCGATTTTTACATTATTTTTCGGCAGATTTTTCTACCGCGTTTATCAAAAACGCCAAAAAAAAATGAAAAAATGACCCCTTTAAATTACAAACAAGATGAAATTTTCTACAGGAAAATGAGGTTATATGTACAGATTGATTTATGACTTTTGGTCGAAAAGTTGTACACAGAAGAAAGAAAAAAATAAACATCATTGTAAAACCATTAGCTTTCTCGCTCCGCTCAAAATCTAAAATAACCGTGGAAGGATATGACACTCTCGTCCCCCCTCTCATGAGCACGCCCTGTTGACACGTATAAAAAGTATGATTTATATTGAATTATTATTTGTTTTATAAGTTTTAGTTTCAAATTGCATATAATATTTATTTGTGAAATTAAATTATACTAAAACTACTTTTCACTAAAAAAAAAAAAAATAGAATTCCTATACGCTCAATTGTCGTAGGAAACAATATTTTATCATTTTCTTTGTGTGGCACAAAGCTGCAATATCCAGCCATTAAAATTAATTTGTTCTCACTAAATTACCTTATAACCTTGGTTTATATACTTAATTAGTTTATTATAAATACAAATATTCATAAGAATTTCAAAATGACCACATTTCAAATGAATCAGTCACAATACTTACTTAAAATTACATTAATAGTTAAGTTCTCACTTCTCATTAAAATTTATCTTTCATCATGCTTTCAAGAAAATGTCCTCAAAACATTAAAAAAACAACTGGCCCACAGATCATTTCTGACATAGAAAAAACTTAAATATCTAATTAAAATCTAAATCAACCAATGAAAAACATTATTAATAGTTACCAAACATTATATTGTCGAGTGGTACCTGTTGACTGTTTACCCTAATTATTTTTTTTCAATATTTCCATCCCTAGTTATCGCATATTACTTATTGTCTATTACTTGTATGCTGCAGCATGTAGTCCTAAAATAATTAATAACTATTATACCTAAGACTTTGCTTCCCACATTCCCCTTCTTAGACATTTTATTTAAAGTGGTTTTTATGCTTATGAACAATATTACCAATCATTTTTAATAAATAACCATTTTAATTAAAAGTATATAAAATCTGACATCTGACATACTTAGGCAAAATGTTAATATTTCTCTATGTTTTTAGGTAGGTAATTTTTACTTTTTGATTCAAAATGTATGTAAAAATAAATGAATTAATTACATAATAATAAATGACAATATTAACAATGCAGGATAGTGGAGTTTTAGAATCTGAGCAAAAGAAATCTAGGTATACTTGTATAGTGGTTTTTTAGTGATATTCTTATTTTTATTATTCTGTGAACAACTTTTCGAGAACATAAGACTTTATGAAATCGCTACGTGTGAACCCTTTTTTAGTAGAATATGTAATTAGGAAGGTAATTTAAGGAGGTTATTTTTCGATAAATATATAAGACAAAAGCCGGCCAGTAGAGCATGGAAGCACTTTGCTTGTCGGATGAGATACTATAGTGGTAAGTGGTGAATGTATTGAATTTTAAATCAATGATAAATAATTACTTTCGATAAAATGACTGTGAGCAAAGCTCAGATTTATTAATTCGATATTTCTGATTTATTAAAATTTTCTTTTAATTTAGGTTGATTTTCTTTACGCTTAAAATCAAAAATTTACCTTTTTAAAATATCGGCTATAATAAATTTCCTATTAGATAGATTTTTAACTGAAAAATCTCACTCTTTATACTCAAAAAGTGTATACATGCTAATGCATATTTATATACCTGTCTATGGTCAATAATTTTTGATTAAGAATATTTTTGAGAATTGTGTATGCGCACATTTTCTACAACGTCTTGACAACGGTCTTGATGGCCTAATGGTTGTTTTTCGTAAACATGTTTTGACAAATGTTTTGATTACACAACAGTAAAAAGAGTTACGGATACGATGTTTAAAAAAAAAAAAAATTGAACCATCGATGAATTGCGTATTTATTACTCGTCTATTATATAATATAATATATGTGTTTAAAATGATACACAATTGTAAAAAGATTTTCTATTATTATTCGCGTTCGTTTGACACGAGTAGTGACCATGAATTCTCGACAAGTACACTTCATTACGCTAATTACGACTAATATGTACATCTATTTTCGACAACGGTGGTATAATAACCATTATGGTCAGCAGGTCTTATAAGTTATACATTGTACTTATAATATACTGACATTCAACTCAATATCATCTGTTTTTCTTAACAAATATATTTGAGTTCGGTCTGTCAGAGGCATTTCATTCAGTGGTATACATTGGCCTAAACATTTTACGGTTTCTTGTAAAAATATCTTCAGTTTAAAATATATTTTTGTATAAAAAAATATTTATATCCATATTTAAATTAAAAATTATAATAAGTACAATTAAACGTTATTATGGTCTAATATTATTATACAAATACTTATACCTCTCCAGAGAACGCAACGGCTAGGTACCCAGTTGTTTTTTAAAGGGTTCAGAAAAGACAATTTTTCAAGGAATATTAAGCAAAATAAATGTCTATAAATTTATAAATATTTAAATACATTTTAGAAGTACCTAATTTAAAAATAGTCTTGTGTTTATACCATTTTTTGTGTATTTGCGCTATACGGATAAGACTTATTTACGCAAAACTGTTAAAATGGGTTCATAAAGTAATTTTAGAGTTAAAACATGCTTATTATAATATCGATAGAAAAAAATGTTTTAGAGTGAACCTCGTTTCTCGGTTTTAGGTTTCTAAATACAAGCTCAGACATCTTATATATCCCCGTTGTATCCGTCCGTCTATTTGTCCATAGTTTATTGATTTAGTTACCAGAAGATAGATATTATTTCTTTTGTTTTATATTTTTAGATTATTATTTAAAATACGTTTAGAAACCGGGAATTTAGCACGCATTTAGAATTTTAGAATGGACTTTCCTAACTTGTTTCTTTACGCTTAGCAAAACTACTGGGAATCAATGATCAATAGAAAGTACCATATCTAGAATGAATTGTGTAACAGAAAAACTCTTTACTCCAAATATTCTATTAAATAATTTCTTCTACCCAAAAAGTTGTTTCTAGAAAAATAAAAAAGTAAACATATTTTCGGTAAAATCAACCGAGGAACATTGTTGATTTAATTACTATAGGGAGATAGATATTTTTCATTTTATTTTAAAATATTTTTAGATTATCGTTTAAAAACAGCTCGCAGAGCGGACATTTGTAACTTGTTTAAATTTACTAATAAGAAAAAAAGTGGTTGTGGCTTAAAAAAAAAAAAAAAAAATCAATAATCTTTTTAAAACTTTTATAATATTTTTTTAAATTAAAAAAAAAAATCGAAGCCAAGTTAAATTAAAATATGGTCCTCTATCGATTTCATAATAGGTGTTTTAGCTTAATTTTTAATTAAATTAAAATTCTACTTTTAGATTCTGAGCAGAGCGAGAAAGCAATTGATGTACAATGATGTTTATTCATTTATTTTTATATTTCTGCGAGGAACTCATCGTCCAGAAGGATTCGAGGAGGAGCTGCTTATTATAGTGATAGGAAATCGGTTCTATATGGTATCTACTCCATATCATAGGATTTTATACATTTTTTCAGTAGTTTTCTATATGTGTAGAAGAAAAACTTCCTTCTGTACGGTGTATGGCTATAAAATACATTATGCGTACACGGTATATGTATGTACATCGTATGCTAATATAGTGTATACTGTATACGTTTGTACGTACATTATACACAACTAAGCCTACACAATAAACCTAACTTAGGAAAACTATAGTTGCGGCCAAATGAATATACGGTCGGTGATTCCGTCTACCACGAGCCGATGTTACATGATATGTTTTATTATTATAGTAAGTATATAAGTATAGGGCATAATCTTTCTTCTTTTTCTTCTTCTTCTCCTTCGCCTTCTCTCCCAACTATTTGGGGTCGGCCACCCTGGTCCTACACCTCCACTCAACTCTATCTCCCGCATCTTCTTCACTTACTCCCACCTTCCTCATATCACTCGCTATCACACCCCCCCATCTCTTTTTCGGTCTTCCCATCCCCCTCTTACCAACAACATGCATTTCCCTTACTAATCTTACTGCCTCAGTCTCTTCCCTCCTTAATACATGCCCGAGCCATCTTAATCTATTCTCTCTCATTTTGTCTACTATCGAAGCTACCCC
>JAIPRL010013893.1:0-10019 GCA_025469235.1 Pemphigus obesinymphae | reverse complement strand
ATAAATATATCATATTACATTTTAAAATATGTATAAGGTCACACTAAATCATATTTATTTCTACATTTTATCTTCAATGTAATGTTAAACATAGGTAGGTACTGAGTAGGTATATAATTAATATTAATAGTTATGTATACTACACCGAAGCTACGCTCAGAATCGTTTTATTGAATGCAATGATTTATCATTGCTTTCAAATGCAATACATCATCCACCTAGAGTATCCTGCCCAGTAGCGAAGTGCATCCACCCATACTGACACCCGACGAGCGATGTGCTTCCACCCCCTACTGACCTGCTTTTTTTATTTAGTTATTTATTATATATATATTATAAAAGTTATTTAGTTAATAATAAATTGTATTCTTATTTATTTTTCGTTACTTGTTGTTGATTTTTAGTTGTTATCATTCCATGTTGAATAATGTTTAAATAATTATTATAAAAATGCCGTCCGGCGTAAGTATTAATAAATAAAATATTCATGACATGTATATACGTAAAATAATTTGTTTATTCTAAATTATAGTACCTACCGGTTCAATGATAAATTAATATTATTATTAATTAAAATAATAGATATGCTGCACTATGCACATACTATACAAGCTACTTTATTGGAGATTGAATGTATTGACCAAATTAGCCACATTATATAAATTTGTATTTCTATACAAAACAATAGAATATTATAGACACCTATTTACTTTGTATAATATTATTATATCATTCATGCAAGAAATAATGTAGTATTATCAAAATTGAAAAACGGTTAGGAAATTGTTATACTATCAACATTATTTAAATAATGAAATATTATAATAATGTATTTATTACATTTGGTCATAAAAAATACTCTATTAAAAAAACTATATATGTACGCGAATTTGCATGTTGTATACCTACTGTATCGTATAATCGTAAAATGTGAATTTTTAGATAATTCACACTAATTTGATGTAGGTAATGATATATTTTTTATACATATATACTCACATCACACACACATATAAAATATAATATAACTATTGTATGTCGTCGGAGGGCGGAAGTTCAATGCCACGCCACGCTACGCTTATCTTTAATTTTATTTTTATATACCTATATTTTTACTTAACTGCCGTGTCAATTTTCTAAATTGCTATCTGATATTTGATATTAAAATTCATATTATTTTTTACGTAAAAAATATCTCTATCTCGTCATCAGAGACGTCGAAAAAACATTTTTTTTTTTATGGTTCTGCAAGCCTAAAACAAATAAAACATTATTATTATTATTATTATTATTATTATATAACAGCTAAACGGAAATTAAAATAATCAAACGACATTAACTTGAAAATATTTTAAAATATAAAAATATAAATAAAAAATAAAAAACATTCAATATGTATGTTAGAAAAATAATATTTTATGGTTTATAGCCATCAATTATTATATTAATATATTATATTATATTATATTAGGTATAGGTATAACCCGTCCAGTTCATCTGCGCCCTCGGTGACCTCACACGTTTCAGATTAGGAGTTCAAAAATGTTAATTGAACCACGTGTGATACCTACAATGCGCGACTTTTATATTATCATAGATAATTTTGGGTAATCAGTATTTTTCTAGGAGTATTCCATAGAGTAATATAGACGCGGCGTTCCGTCAGATCATTGAGACTCTAAAACCGTGAATAATTGACAGAGTAACCACTAACCAAAATTAAAATATTGTACTAATATCGTGTTTTATGACATTATATAATAGATAGCATAATATTTATCACAGACAACATTATAACATGCAATTCTTTTTACAATTTATTATACGGTATTTATTTATTTTTATCAAAAAGGACCATGCTGTATCTATCCACAGTTTACCGGCCTCAAGTGAATTGTATGGTAAAGATACACAACGGTGCCTCTATATTACTCTATGGAGTATTCCATAAAGATAACCTCAAAAAAAAAAAAGTATGTAGGCAATACACATTTACTTCCGCAATTTTAATAACCCCTACAAATTTAAAAATGTAACTGTCGCCAAGGGCGCAGATGAACTGGACTGGTTATATATACTTTACAAATCGGTCAAATGCAATCAGTCTAAATAATAACTAATAAAACTCGCAATTAATGACAATTATTACTTATTATATTTATGTGTAGGTCTTTAAACATGTATTTTATTATGATGAGTTATTCGTGTGACTTGTGTATACACAGTATACATAATATATGCACTATACAGTGTCCCAGAAGCAGAGCTGTAGCAAGGACTTGGCCAAACTGGTCCAGGCCCAGGACGCAACAGAAAAGGGGGAGCAAAAATCGAAATTCAGTAATATCTATGTCCCTAAATTTCTAAGATTGGGGGGCGAATATTCGACGGCAAAATCTTGTAAAAGTAAGTTGATGACTTTCTTTTTTTGCTTATTAACTAGATTTTTAAGAATTTGGGAGCGCAACTCCAAAAAATTGATGACTTTTTTCCTTATTACCAATTTAGGGGCGGAAATTCGATCCTTTGCCAAAGGTGCTATCGGATCTTGCTACGACTCTGCCCAGAAGGATTTATATTTTATACCCACTATACAAATTAACTAGGTAAACAAAGGTTTCTTATATTAAGTGTGTTATATACTATATTAAATTATAAGATGGTCATATTAAAAAATTGCAATCATTCATTCCAATAGTCGAACGTTCATTCGTAATAATATAATGCCAACGGGACTATATAGGTATTATAATAATATTGCTGTGACGTGTGTAACATTTAAAAAAATCTTTTTACAGCCTTACAGCCAATAGTGATATTAATATATTATTAATTATTATATAGATAAATATTTTATAGTTTACACGAACATCATTTGTTTTCGATTTATTATAGATTGTACAAACACGTGTAATTAAAGTGCAATTCGAAACGAATTTATATCAATTTCCTTTGAAAAAGATCAACCAGACTGTTATATTATATCTAATAAACGGTACCTATATGTACCTCAGTATAAAGTAAGTATAGGTGTAAATTTTAATTATTTTTATATTAGTCGAGACACGAGTAAAATTCTGTCTCATACAAATAATTAAAACCGAAACAGGTTTTATCTACACACGATGTTAAATGAGATAAGAGAATATATCTATATAATGTGTCTACTGTATGGTATCTACTGACTATATACTATTATTTTTTTTCTTTTGCGTAAATTTTAACACGTTCAGCGTTATTTTTTTTTTTTAATTTTTTTTTTTTAATAGACGGTTTTTTTATTTTACTTTTATTATTGTAATAAGTACTTTGATAATGCATGTTTTAATGCGTATCGAATACAGAAAATATATATAGACACGCGTCCAATATAGGTAAAGGTGTAAAACGTTTTTTCTATAGACTTGGATATTATTTTAATGTAATAAAAGAAAGCACCTACACATATAATACGAAATAATACAATAATTTATTATGCATTTTATTTTTAGACGATGAAAAGTTTTAGGTACACGTTCTGTTATTCTGTCATATTATATACTGTCACCGGGAAATGTGTCTCGTAAAACATTTAAAGGGTGCATAATTTATCGTAAATCGCCAAAACTCATACCGGTGTTACCTATACCACTATTAGTATAAGCACAAGTACATTATATAACAAATAAGGTATGCAAACTATCGTCTCTCTCCATTGTATATACTGAAGTTTAGAGGGTCTCTCGATAGCAGCTACATCTATCCAATGATAAACATCGCTGCACGTCAACCTCGACCGATCGTGATGATGATTGCTATCATAGGTAGTTTTCGAGCACCATTTCGCCAGCATGTACATGTGCGAAATTTTAAAATTTTTTAAGTGAATAATTTTGCGGATATTATGCGTAATTTTGCGGACTAATTTTCAAATTTTGCGGACAATTACCCCCAGAGTTATATCGAAAAAACCGGTGGGCGGGCTGGTGAAATGGTGTAAAAAATTTAAAATCAAATTTTTGAGAAATCATTTACGCCATAATTTTGCCCACCGGTTTTTTCGATATAACTCTGGGGGTAATTGTCCGCAACATTTGAAAATTAGTCCGCAAAATTACGCATAATATCCGCAAAATTATTCAGGTAAAAAATTTTAAAATTTCGCACATGTACATGCTGGCGAAATGGTGCTTAGTTTTCGTTCATCTTTTTAGTTTGTTGAGAATAACATGCGAAAAAAAATTGACACATTGTGTTATAGAACAAGATTGGCAACGGTCTGTAAGTGTTTGTAAGCGTCGTTGACTATACCTGCCGGGTGTCATTGTTTTGACGCGAAACGTTTAATTTAATTCACTAAACGAAAATGATCGAATTTTCATCGTTATGGTTTTCTATATATTATGCGATCAACGCGCAGAATATTATAACGGTTTGTTACGTTTCATCATTCATTTTAACATTTCAATTTTAAACGAATTTATTAAAAG
The DNA here is from genome assembly GCA_025469235.1 of Pemphigus obesinymphae. NCBI lineage: Eukaryota > Metazoa > Arthropoda > Insecta > Hemiptera > Aphididae > Pemphigus > Pemphigus obesinymphae. The sequence goes on along the minus strand of JAIPRL010013893.1, from coordinate 5,550 downwards.
AACACAATAGTTTAGAGAGAACTAAAAATTATTCATTTGCATCCCTTTGGCATCGATGACAGTCGACCCGCGTCTTACCTACCCATACTTAAATAGTTAAATATGTTTATAACAAAAATAATGAACACTGCGTAATGGTTCATTATAATCGATATATATATATATATTATTAAAAATATATTCAAGTTTGCAAAACTATAGGTACTGATACGGTATAAATTAAAGACATAATTAAAAAAACGATTTTGAATATAAATAAACAAATCGTCAGGATAAAAATAAATACAATTTTTTACAAAATTAACAATTATAATATTATTAGGTACCTACTTTAAATTAAATTCTAAACAAATTTCAATATAAAATTGACTGAGAAATGAACGTTTCCTATTAAAACAATCACCCAGTATACACAATACGCATATACCAAGATACATAATATTATTATACAGATTTGTTCGATTATGTATATTATATTAAAATATAAATTTGATTATGCATGTATATTGCATGTAATTTAAACATATTTTTTTTTTTTTTTTATATACAGGTACGTGAGGTAGGTACGTACAATACACTTATACGCGTTTAAGTGCATTGGCAATAGAACGATCGTTCAAGGTTAAACATAATCATTAACCTAGACGATTTACGAGTATAATTAGTCTAGTTATACGTGTAGTGTAATGGCTGCGTCTATACGGTTTTTTTTTTTTTTTATTTCTTTCTTTCTTTTAAAAGTGTGTATATTATGTATTTATATGTAGGTAACTAACTTTGATTCATTTTTTTTCTATTTTCTCGTGTATTTTTAACGATCTTATTTAAATTTCGTTTGCAAACAAAAAGTATGATGCGTTCTAATGCATCGCAATACATTTTTGTACGTATACTCGAGAAAATAAAATATTTTTTTATTAAGTTACAAAAATTGTCATTGCTACGCGCATTTACGATGACGGATATATATATACTTGTGTGGAAGAGGCCCCTTTTTAGACGACCTTGAATGTACATTGCATCGTAATATAATAGTTGCATCATTGCACCGGGTAATATACCATCTATTGATATGCACGTCAAGTATATTGTTTGTATACTGCAGCCGCAGTCAAAATTATAGAAATATTATTATGCACATATTATAAATATGGCAAAATATCGATCGCAATTGAAGGCCATAACTCATAATATATTATGTCTGAGATTTTAATTGAACAACTATACAGCGAATGATGAGATCCTACCACTATTGATGTATGGTAGACGAGGTATGGTTGTCACAGTTTTTACAATTTGATTATTTTAAAACACAATTACTTTTTTAAAAAATATATTTATTGCATTATTAATATACCTATATATCATCTTAAGAACTTCCTATAAAAATATCACATACTGATATTTATTCAAAATACATTTTTTAAATGTTTTAAAAATTACCCTGTGGAGGGTTTAGAATACCTCCATGGTTACCTCATACCTATCGTAGAAGTCAACTAATTGAAGTTGCGTCAGGTCGACAGCCGGCGTAAAACTTATTAAAAAGTATGAGGTGTCCTAAAAATAATATAGAGGAGTTTTCCCATCTCGGATGTTCATGGAGATTGTATGAGAGGAAATTACGTATTTGGGTATGGAGACTGGAGACACCCTAAAAGATGAGGTGACCAGGACCAGCCTGACAGCGGCTGCGGTAACCGTTCTATCGGTTATATATGCAGGTCTATCCAACGGTCGTGAATTTTTTGGGTTAGATTAACGCCTGAGTACGTAGGATAGGTTCAAAGAGAATAGGTACGTGGAATGTAGGAACATTGACAGGCAGGAGTAGGGAGTTGGCTGATGTTTTGAAGAGAAAGCATTTGAATATTTGTTGTATGCAAGAAAAATGTGGAATGGGGAAAAATCAAAGGAAATTGGTGAAAGGTATAAAATCATATATTGTTATTGTTTTAATGTTAGAGCGATATTAGATGAAAAAATGAAAGGAAAAATGGTAGAGATGATTAGGAAATTGTGGTAAGAGTAATATTAGTGAATAATGTAGGTATTGAATGTAGTAAGTGCATGCGTTCATAAGTAATATGTGAGGAAAGCCAGAAAGAAGAGTTCTGGCAAGAGATAGATGAGGTAATGTAAGAAGTACAAGGAATTGAAGATAATGTAATGGGTAGGGATATGAATGGACGTGTAAGCAAGGATAGAATATATTATGATAGAGTGCATAGAGGGTATGAGATAGGAGAGAGAAATGTGGAAAAACTGAGGATTTTAGGGTCAGAGTGGGAGTGCACCATGGTTCTGCTTTAAGTCTTTACTTATTTTCCCTGGTAATGGATGAAATAACAAGGGATACATAGGGTGAGGTACCATCGTGCATTTCGTTTGCAGATAATATAGTAGGTACTGATATAAGTCCTGAGGAAGTGAATGGCAGACATGAAGAGTGAAAAGAAGCTCTTGAAAGTAAAGGACTAAGGATTAGTAAGGGTAAAACTGAATACATAGTGTATCATTTGGGTGAAAGGGAACACAGAGAGAATAGGAAAATACTAGAAATAAATTTAAGTGGGGATTAGTGGGAGAGGTTGAGATTTTCAAGTATTTAAGATCCGTTGTACAAAAAGATGAGGAGGACTTCGAAGAGGATACGCAACACAGAATTAAGTGTGGATAGATGATAAAGTGAAGAGAAACGTCGGGTATTTCGTGTGATAATTACGTGCCCGAGACATCGGCGTAAGGGATACTCGCAGGGGTCGACCGTCCCGGAGTGCAATAACACAGTCTCGCCCTGGAGGAACCGCCTCAGTGATCACGGTTGACCTCGACACCAAGTAACTAAACCCTATTAGGTTAAAAGGTAGATTCTAAAAGACAGTGGTGAGATCTGCAATGATGTATACGTGTACCGCAACAAAGCTTACTTTATCATAGGATTTATTTTCTAAATAATTTTAATAATCTAACAAATATTCAGGGATCGAAAAGTAGAGACCAAAAAGTTGGACGACGAATAGTCAAAAATATTATAAATATTTGTCAACAAATAGGTAACCCTTTATGAAAAGTAGGTAGTCGTTTTTAACCGAGAAATGGTAACCACCTATTTTTTTTAAATATTCAAAGAACCGTTTATCGATATCAACGTATTTAAAAAACCGTTTAATACCAGTTACCGGTTACCGGTTCTCAAAATTTTTCGGCTCCTATTATCCGGTTACCGCTATTTTGGGAAGCGGTTTTAAGCACTGGTTTCAACCATTACTTTCAAGACAATTATTACTATACAATGCTACAAATAGCTACAATATACAATATACAAGGTACCTACTGAAAACCAGTAAAAACTATTACTTTTATACAATTAACTAACCCTTTTTAAAAATCTATTTTTTAAATTTGCATTTACGTAATTAATAATATTTAAAAAATAACTTTATTAAAACCTTCAGATTCGTATTTTTAATATATTTAACCATCCATCTAAAAGTAAGTATACAAATGTATAATTGTACGTGTCAATAAATTATAAAATCAAAATAAAATTATTCGTAAATCAGTCATATAAAAATTAATAATAATAAATCTATAAGTTAACCTTAAAACCTATATATATATAAGTATATAGGCATTGCACATAATTTTTTAATGTAATAATACATACAAAAAACTGGCCAAATAATTATTATTAAAGCATTTGATTTTTAATTAAAAACGAAACGGTTCTCCTTCAAAATATCCCCCGCTCAAAATATCCCGCACTTTTAACAGGGGATATTTTGAAGGTGCACCAAACGAAACGATTTAACGTATAATAAATTGGGAATTTCGTTAAAGACATTACTATTTGTCAATTTATACATGTATTATGAGCTGTGACATTATAACGTGAAAAAATGTTAGTCGGCCTGTATTCCACAATTTCAGTATATTATATATAATATTATACGTATATCTATAATGTTATTATTAGGTATTCATAATTAACTGGACTGGCAAGTGGCCGGGGTGTCTGACACTGCTGTAGAGTGTACATCCTAAATGGACAAAATAATGTAGTACATTGAAATTTTGATAAGTACCGCATTATTGATATACTCTAGTCATAAGATGATAAAATAGTTTACGATATATATGGTATAAATATGGATTTACTTGTATCAAATTTTACCCAGGCATAGCGAAATTCGCAACAAAATCTTTTATAGATGCACATTTTTTGCATAATTATCCGTACAATGGGAATAACAAAAAATCTCAATTTTCAAAAAAAAAACCCGTCTTTGCTGCCTTTCACTACATAGTATATATATATTAGTGATGTTACGAACTGTTCGATTTTCGAACCGAACTAAACACAAAATAGTTCAGTTCGAATATCGAACCTAGGAAAAAAAATTTGAAACTAATTTGTCGAAAAAAGATAAAAAGAAATGGAAAAAAATGAAATGGAATCCTTCTTTACTTAGACTTAAAATTATGTTTAAGAGGCACCTACTTAATACATTTTTATGCAAATATACATAATTAATAAAAAATGGTAATTTATATTATTGTATTGTTTTTTTTTTTTTTATGAAGTTCGGTTCGGGTTCGATATTTTAATTGAATATTTCGGTTCTGTTCGGGTTCGTTAAAATTTTAAAAAGTTCGGTTCGGGTTCGACCTCAAAAATCTGGGTTCGTAACATCACTAATATTTAGTAAACATGTATATTATATTACTGATAGACATTTTTATAGTAAAAATCAAGCATTTCACACTGGTTGGGTTTTAATTCAATACTGCAGTGACTATATTGTAACAATATTATTATTGATTTGTACGTATATTGTATAATGTATGCGATAATATGTGATAGTGTATATACTAACAATAATAATTTGACAATAAATTATATATTTTAAAGTTTTTAACGTAATGTTTTATTTTTACAATATTATATTGTTTCATATAATGATTTAAGTGACGCATTTTATACTACTGCAGTATTCGTACAGGTACCATATAAATATAATATTATAATATAGTGTAGTTCACTGATTGAATGAAATATATATATATTATATATATCTAACATATTATAACGTATATATTTGTGCAAACTTATATATCCGTTGATAATAATTTACGTGCTAATAAATTTTTCCGTCAGGTTGATTATAGAAAATATTTAGCCGGCGGAGTGGATATAAAATTTTTTTGAACATTAGCCGGAGCAGTGGATATCCGGCGGAATCTATACTAAACCGGCGGAATCGATATACGCGCCCATAGCCTCCACTGCCTAATACATAATACACCAGTATAGGTGTCTGGTGCCTATACCTACCTATATTTTTTTATTATTTCAATATATATATTAATAATAATATATTTGTAGATGATTGTAGAGAAGTACAGAGAAATCAAAAAGAAATTGTGTATGGTATTTATTGATCTAGAGAAGGCTTATGATAGGGTTCCTAGGGAGATCTTAAAGTGGACATTAATGAAGAAAGGATTACCAAAGGTGTATGTGAACATAATTGAAGATATGTATGA
>JAIPRL010013892.1:0-10020 GCA_025469235.1 Pemphigus obesinymphae | reverse complement strand
AATACAATAGACACAATTAGAATAATTATAATAAAATTAGAATAAAACACAAAAAAGATATTTAAATACGCCACTTTATCAATATTTGTATCTGTAACTTTTCCCGCGAACAATTCTTATCAAATCCATCTGGTTTTATATTCGACCAGCCGTATAATAGCAGATTGCTGATAAAGCAATCCGCTTGATTACCTCCCCTCCAGCGGATAGGCCATCTGCTGAAATTAGGAACGATCAAATCCAGCGGCTGACCAATCTGATGAATTTAGGAACATACGGATTATATATCATAGAATGTACAGAGATGCCATTACTATACTCGTACGCATATCGATATGAAGCAATTAAAGCAGCGAATTACAGTGTGACCATATATGAGGGAGTGAAAGACTTAATTCGCTTTGTTTGAAGTTATACTAATTTTTATCAATAATTATCTATTTTTCCCACAGTTATATATATATTATATTATATTCCCAATAACAATTAATTAAGGCACAAACTGGGTAGGAAATATAATACAATATTTTTATCAAAATATTTTTTTTGCACATATACAGTGACGTATTTTTAAGTTTTTTTTCTGGAGGGGAGGGTCTAAATATATTGAAAACCAATCATTAATATAATGGTATTTACATGAATAATTTATATATTTAACTATCTTTAAGGGCAAAATCGCTTAGTTTACAGACAAAGGACTGTTAGTAATGGTGAGGGAGTGGGTTGCAGGGTTCATGCACTATTTTGGTAAAAATAAAGAATACTTATTAAAAATATTTGATTTGAATTTTTAACTTTTCGAAAGGTTTAGCCTTAAATGCACTTAATTTTGACATTTTTAGAATATTTTGCATCACATGGAAAAAATGTTATCAGTAAGCATCGATAAAAATGAGTGATAAAATAATTTAATTTTTAAATTCCATTTTTTTATATTCGTACACTTTTCTTAATTTTGTAATCGTAATATAAAAAAAAACTGTACAATAATTGGTGGTTTTATTTTTGGATTATTTTAAGATATTTATTTGAGAATTAAAAATATTTTAAGTTTAATATTTAGGCATAAGTATACCTGACAATAAGATTAACAGTCTTTGACAGAAATACTACATAAAAACAAACTACAGGATAGGTCATGAGGTTATAAAATATAATATTAATACATTGATTTGGTATACTTTTAAGTTTTAATTGATACATTTTCTTTAAATTTTAAAACTGATTATTCCTTAGTTTGGTAATAAATGATAAAAGTACCTAAGAACCACAACCTAGTAATAATAATAGTTTCAATGAATTTTGATTACTACAAAACTTCAATCTTATTTATAAAATCATTTTAAATCGTAAATATATATTAAGTGAAGGCTGAAATATACGTTTAAAACATAATAATGTTATAAATGTATTAAAAAATTTAAAAAAAAAACCAATAGTCTGTGATCATTTTAAAGTGCTTAAACCAACATTTTAGGATTTATGAGGAAATAACCATTATTTTAACCCATATTTTTCATTCTTTTTCGACGGGTTTTTTGATACATTTTTAAAAAATCAACAAATTACCTCTTCAAAGTACCATGCTGACAAAATTGTATGCCAAAAAATGGGTACGCATTAAAAAATTAGATCATGACGTCGTCTTCTGGTCGATAAATTGCTCAAAAAAAAAAATATAAGACCAATTATAATTAATATCATGGTAAAACGAGAAAATATTTTGTACCACTTAAAATTTAAAATTTATAGTTATTATATTCATTTTAGGGCATTATTATTAATTTTTCAAGTCATCAAACTCTATTTCCGATTATTATTGTTTAAAAAAAAGTTCTATCTACAAAAATGAAGTTTTAGTATTTAAGTTTTCAAAATTAATATTTGTTGGTTCTTTTTCAGTACTCCTGGACCCCCTCTCCTCAAATATGCCACTATATATACATTATAATATATATTTTTAACAGTATTCTATTATAACACTGAAAAAGCACCTTTTTTATTCTTTCATGCCTAATCTTGTGTTTACTGATTAGGTACTCATTTATTTTCAAGCCTGGTCCATTGAAAAATCCTGAGTACGCCACTGATGAATTTGGTAATTATGGCTGGCTTGCACTAGAAACCAGACGTCACCTCGTGCACCGAAATACGTATTTCGACCACTCGACTATAGTCACAACCGAATACTAAATTATGAGTTTATATAGAAAAAATTAAAAGTTAACTAAAATGTGTTCTGTTACTTTTATTTTTACTTCGAGTTAAAATGTATTATAATACGTAAACAAGTGATGTGTACCTATATTGTATTGTAATAAGTAATGACTAATGAGTCTTTACTTACTATAATGAGTTTGAGTATTGAGTATATATGTTATAATATTTATATTTTATATGAGTTTATGGGTATATTATTATAACAGTAATTCTATTAATTTAAAATGAAAAAAATATGGGAAAACGTATTATAATAGTTAAAAAATTAAAGTAATTGTGGGGTTAATTATTAGTAACCATTGTATATTAATTCTACAATAAATATATATAATATATAAATATATTTTCATATTATGCGTTTATCACAATAATCTAGGATGTTTTGGGATATGGAGTCGAAAGTTATCATAGAAGAAACATATATATATATATATATATATATATATTATGACATAATATGTAGAGAAAATTATTAGATTAAATAAAGAATTAATTCCTTACCTTTTAATGATAATAACTATTACTAAAGAATACCTTAAATTAGCCGCAGTTTATGATATTTAAATTGAAACTTTTTTATTATAAAAATGTATGGTGTGAAACCTTAAGTGAATTTAAGAAGAATAAGCTTGTATACTTGTAGATAAATATTTTTAAAATAAATATTGATGATATTAATGACTTAATTATTTTTATTTATAAATTTAACTATTGTCTCTATACTCTATATAATATTATTATATATTGATTGATAATAATAAATTATAATATAAATTAAATATTGAATTTTTGTGTCTAAATGCCAAATATAATATTATTATATTTATTTTGATTGTCTATTTACTCAATTATTATTATTATTTATTATTGATAAATACTTAATTTGTATAACAAAAATAACAATTTTAGAATGAATCAATTGAGACATATTTTACTACACTCTAAAATATCTTTATTATTACTGCGACGTTAATTTTTTTGTTCAGTTAGGTCACCACAACATGGGATGAATGGGATGAGTATAATTTAAATTATTATTTCAATCGTCTTATTTCTATACTTATATTAGAAATAATCAATTATATGAAAAATAATTTTAGAAATTTTAAAACGTGCAGAGGTATAAGTTTGTAAGAAATTTTGAAATTTTTTTAATACCCTATTTCGTCATGACCTATCGCTAATAAAATATGTGTCATATAGGACTATTAAAAAGTTATAATATTAATGATACCTATGTTAGATGTTAGTAAAACCGTAATTTATTGTGAACTATTTTACCTTAGTATAAATGCAGTCAAGCTCATAAACAATTTTTAGGATGAAAATTATTTAATTTTATCGCAAATCCTCGTACGAGGTTGTATTTTTATCAAAATTCTAAATAAATGTTTAGAAATCTACATAAAATTTTGATTTTTCTATGATCATTTTCACAACAAATCGGAAGACTTTTCGATTGAAGTGATCAAATACAGGTAACCATTCCAACTTTTTTTATAAACATTTAGTATGCTATTCCTATGTATTCCCACGACAAAATTTCAGCTGAAAATCGCAATTTCTCTAGCCCCGCCGAACTTTTATAAATTATTTTTATTTTTTATTTTAACAATCACTTTGTACACCATTCCTGCAGTAAAAATTCCTACGACAATTATAATTGCAGAAAGAAATGAAAAGTTCAGATTTAAGTTGCTTCATATCTTTAAAATGAGTATACCTATATATACTATACTATACCTATACTGTCTATATGAACAACGTAATATTATATTCATTTTAAAAATATGATTTCAAGGGGTTGAAAGTGGTCCATTTCTAAGGAGTTTTGTATAGGCATTTTAAAATACGCAAGCACATGAGCCATATTAGTGTGTGCGACTCTTCCTATTGTCTGTAAAACGGATGAGAACATATAATAGGTGACTGCTGGTCAACTAGATCTCCGACCATCTAGATCACTATAGGTCAACTAGATTCCCAGACATCTAGATCTTTAACTATAGATCCTCCAGGTCATTTAGATCTTTGCGGTCAAGTAAATGTCTATTTTCCTCCAATGAGTTTAAATGTTATTAAAGCGCATATTATGATTATGGCCCTGGAGGGGCTGTGTAAATTTTTTCCGTGGCAAGTATATTATTTCCGCTCCTGAAATAATCTCTGGTTAGAACAGTTCTACCTTCTACGGTACTTACATACACATATGTCGGTATATCGTATATAATACCATTGATTATAAATTACTAGTATAATTATTATAATCGATGATAATACTTATGAAACGTGTATAGGTAATATAATACATCGACTACTATACGTGCATATAACAATACGTACCTATTGTAAAATAAAAATAAAATACTCATTGTATAATCATTGTACTATTGTAGTCAATTATAGATATCTTTTTTTGTGGGGGTCAGTTAGATCTACAAAATATACGGGATCTAGATGGTTGAATTTCTAGTCACCGTAATAACCGTAATAAATTATTTTCGTAGGTAGGTATATTATATGGTCAACTAAATCCCCGACTATCTAGATCGCCGTAGGTCAACTAGATCCCCGGAAATCTAGATAATCATGGGTCAACTAGATCTCCCAGGTCATTTAGATATCTGTGGTCATTTAGATCTCTATAGTCAAGTAGATATCCATTTTCCTCCAATGAGTTTAAATAATGTCATTACTCATTAGAAATGCATATTATGATTATGGCCTTGAAGGGGGTGTATATATTTTTTCCGTATGAAGTATTGTCGCTCCTGAAATAACTTCTGATTAGAACGATTCTACCTTCTACGGTAGGTACCTATGTAGGTATATAATACTTATAAAACGTATATAGGTAATATATTAAAATATTAAATATAATATAATTCATGGACTACTATACGCGTATAAAATAGTTCATACCTATTGTAAATTAAAATATAATACACATTGAATAATCATTGTTGTCAATTAGATCTCTTTTTCGTTAGGTCAACTAGATCCCTATGTCAAGTAGATCTTTTTTTGTTGGGTCAGTTAGATCTACAAAATATATGGGAATCTAGATGGTCAAATATCTAGTTGGCCGTTTACCTAGATTAAGTATATGTGTTCTTAATCTATGTTATCACTAATAATTTTCTAATTTACTTATTTCACATTTTACATAGCAGCAACAACCGTGTTGGTAAATGTACTTTGACGGACGGCGAAAGGCTCGCGACTATATATTATATATTAGGTACTAACTTGGGTGAGTGCAACACCTACTGAGTGCAACTCCTTGAAAGTGTAACTCTTTTTAAGTGAGACTACTTGTAAGTTCAACACCTTTTCAGTGCAAAACCTTGAATTTATAACCCCATTTAAACGTGACACGACACCTTATAGGCGTAAATTTTTTTTGAGTGAAACACCACATAAATGAAATTAATTTTTAGTGTAATTCGTACACCTTACATTATGTATTTTATTGGAATTCGGTATAGTCGGTGACCGAAGTTTTTAGAGAAATAATAATGTTTTTTATACATATTTAATTTTAAAAATATTTCGTCTACTACTACTAATTTGACTTTCGCTTTCTAGAAGATAAGCATAAAGTGTTTCTGTTATAGACTGACAAAGTAAATGCGTAATTCAAAAATGTATCAAACTTACTATTCTCAGATTTTTATAAGAACTCGAACGGAGCTTCGTTCAGTTTTCACAACATACATAAATTATATTTAATAAAAATTTTGAGAAATACCACAATAATATAATGTAGTAGATACCTACTCTACATATATAAATTCGGTTGGATATATGTATAAATGTTTGAAAATTCTAAATAATTATAACTTCCATGGCCTGCATATAATAAATATTTCAGTATCGTAAAAAATTTTATCTTAAGGGCAAATTATGTGTGAAATCAAATTACACATATATTTAACTGCATAAAGAAGCAATTCAAATTAAAAAAAAACATATTACAGTAAGTACAATTATGAATTTACAAAGAACCTATAATAAGTAATAATAATATTAAAAAGTTAATATGGGTATTGGTATTACGTATGTATCTCCCTAAATATTTAACCCATTAGAGGGGGTTATTAATTTAAATTAATTAATTACGTGAGGTGATTTTGATGATTTTTCGACCCTTTCCCCTCCCCTCATGGTGAGATATCATGCTATTTGGCTCGACCCCCTCTCCCACCAAACAATCAAACGTGATGTTTTTCATAATACATATTTTTAGTGTAAATCCGTTAATTACTTATTAATTTAACCAAGTTTTCCCGCAATTTCAGTTTCAAAAAAAATGCGTGATATTTGCCGAAACCTCCCTCTCCCAACGTGAGATTAGGTGAGATTCAGCTAAACCCCCTCACCCCCTAAACGTCTTACGTAATAATTGAACGGGGCGTTTTTTTTAAGACCCCTTATTAGTCATATTACCCATTTTTTTAAAAACTCCATATATCTACATTTCATGAATTACAAAATATATTAATATTTTATCAACTAAACAGTTAGAATTTTTTTCCATTTCGTACCATATGGCAGTGGCGTCATTTATAATATTATAAAATGTGTTATATATCTAAATACCTACGTATTTGAAAGGATAAAATTTATATTTTTCATATTATGTCTGCGGTAATAGATCAATAAAATAAAATAATTGAAAAGGTTTTATCTCGTACCAACGAATTAAAATAGTATCTTTATCGATATGATCCAGATAAGAAATCACTTATTGTAAACGGGAGCTATAATATATTTTTAAAAGGAATATTAATATTATAATATAGGTATTGTATTTTATATGATATATTATTAATTAATTAAGACCCCAAATGTGAAAAATATTATCAATGTTAACATTTTATACAAAAAAAAAAGTAATTTCATTTGTAACTTCGTTACTTTTTAAGTAATTCAGTACCTAAGTAATTCAAATACAAATTTTTTTTAAGTAACTTGAAAATAATCCAATTACTTTTATTTAATGTAACTTGTAACTTATAACTTAATTCAATTCCTTTTTAAAAGTAACTTCCCCAATCATATTTTACCATACCATATTTTGATTTTCCGACCTAGTTTAGCTTCATTTAGCATCAAAAAAGTCAAAAACAATCAAAAGTAATCAAAAATCGAGTCGTATATCAATTCGTATTAGAATTTTGCAAGGATTTTAATAGTATCGTTATTTTTTTATATGTTTTGAATATTTATTTAGATATCTCTGAACAACAATAATTTTACTCTGATCAAAAAATTAAAAAATGACATAATTTACTACATCTCACACTAAATGTGAATATCATATGAAAGACCATACCTTAGTTTCCACCCTATAAATATATAAACATAGATATTAACACGTTTTAAATTTTGGCGGCCGTGAACATTAGATATGGTGGTGTGGTAGATCTCTTTCTACGAGTATAAATATCTAATATATTATTGTAGGTAATAAGTAGTAACATGCGTAATATATTTTCTTATAAGTAAATAAGTAATCTATAGGTACTTCATAAAATATGTTTAATCGGTTTGTAAAATAATAATTTAACCAGTTTTTTTATCGAATTCGACAACAACCGAACAATTTTTCTGGTAACTAATAATGATCTCGTATACTCGAGTAGGTATGCTCTCGTACATGCATGCACAAGTCATTAGGCGATAAACGATATAAAAATTATTATTTTCATTTTGCGTTTATAAATACCAAAAAGCCTGTTAAAATTAAGGGTACTTCCGGTTTTCCGATTTTAATTTTGAAAATATATCAAGGTACTGTAAGTAATTTACTAGATAATGTTGTAAATACATTTTTCATATTAAGTGTTATTCTCATATGACAAAGGTTTTTGCAAATTAGTATATTTCCAAAAATTCGATACTCTATTTAAAAATATTTTAGCCAAAATATAAAAATTTTACTTCCAACAATCTCTAGTAAAGAACGTACAAAATTTTAATCAGTTTTCAGATTTAAAATCAGGAAATCAGAAGTACCCTTAATTTTAGCAGGCTTTTAAGTCTAAACCAATGAAATAATATGTCGTTTTCAACTGCCTTAACTATAGGGATTGGTGATTAGTGACCCAGCACCGTCAACTCCAGTGTCTACGTTTTGTACAGCTGGCCCCTGGCCGATCGTGAGTATACCGCGCCCGTCGTTGCGAGTGCCACTCGGTCGGACTCGTTCGGCGTTCCAACTTCGCTCCCCCCCCCCCACTTTTCCCCGCTCCCACGCTTATCCCCAGCCAATCATGAGCAGGGGTCACCGTGGAGGCACCAAACGCCGCTCTCCCCCCAAATCCGACGATTCTGACCGTTCATCAACAGCCAGTCCGCCATTTTCGAAAGCCAAAAAACCTACTCCCGCGCCCACTGGTGCTAAAATTCCGTCTACCCCCAAACCCGCTCTACAGGTTACATCACGTGAAATCCGTTCAAGCACCCCATTGGCCGCTCCGAACAAGCAAACAAAAACCCCGTCCACCAGTTCCATCTCGAGGTCCGTTTCCCCGACAGGCTCAACTGTCTCTTCGGCTTCTTTCAGTTCGTCTTCAACCACAAATTCCGCACCCATGATCGAGGAAACCATACCCAAGATCCCTCCGATTTTCATATCAACATCCGACTGGCGCAAGATTGCCGCAAAACTTATGTCGTCCACTCTCCCAAAAAACGCTATCCAGGCCAAGGCCCATAACGGGTCATCCATTAAACTTATCTGCGCCGATGTGCCGATATTCCGAATTGTCCAAAGATTCCTAACTACTTCCAAAACCGACTTCCATACACTTCCGCTACAGGATGAACGCCTCCTTAAGATCGTAATCAAGGGTCTCCCGACCGATATCCCAGAATCGGAAATCTCCGATGAACTTTCCGCGATGGGGTACATAGTAAAAAGCGTACGCCAATTCAAAAATTCCGACCGTAAATTTCCAATTCACTTAATCACTCTCCCCCTAACCCCCGAAAATAAAAACATATTTAATGAAACCTCCGTATTCTACATCAATATAAAAATCGAATTCTATAAGTCCAACAAACCTGCCCAGTGCTTTGATTGCCAACACTTCGGCCATTCCAGCTCGCACTGCGGGTACGCACCTCGGTGCGTCAAATGCTCCGGTCCCCATCTCGCCAAGGAGTACACTAAACTCCGAGAAATAGCCCCAAAATGCGTTAACTGTGGTGGTACCCATACCGCTAATTTCTCACAATGTCTGTCCCTAATCGCGGAAAAAGAATCTCGCCGCCCAAAACGCCCAAACACTACAAATCCCCCCCCCCCAAATCCGCTTTTCCCTCTATTTCACAATCTCCCCCGTCCGGCCCCAAACCATCAACCTCCTCCCCCTCCTCCTCTTGCTCTTTCCACTTCTTCCGCTACCTACGCCTCCAAAGTCTCCTCCTCCACCTTCTCCACCTCCTCCCACGCCCCATCCACCCCTAAAATAAACACAGCTGAGATAATATCCCAAATTATCGCCCTCGTAGCCAACATATCTTCGGGCAAAACTAACCTCAAGGATGCGATCGTCGCTATCCTAATAATCCTCCCCCTCCTTCTCAACATCAATGGCTAACACCCGAATTTTGTTTTGGAACGCTCAAGGCGTCTCTCGGAAACGCCTTGAACTTTTACAATTCGTTCAGGACCATCAAGTAGATATCCTCCTCCTTAACGAGACCCACCTTTCAAACGGTCGAGCTTTCAAGCTCCCTAATTTTCATTCTTATTACACCAACAAACCACGGGTAATAGGTCAATCC
>JAIPRL010013891.1:0-10020 GCA_025469235.1 Pemphigus obesinymphae | reverse complement strand
CAATTAATAGTTTATTCGTAAAAAGGCTAAAAGAGGTATTAAAAAAAATTATACATTTTGATGATTTTTTTTTTTATTCCGGGGGGGGGGGTCAGAACCCAGGACTCCCCCCTCCCCGAAAATACGGCACTGAGAGTTCTATACCATCGCGGCTTATTTTTGATGTGCACGAGAATCTGGTGCTTTCTCAAAACAAACGTGCTCTACGAGACGTTCGCGTGCGACGAGATGATCTAGATTTTTTTTTTTTTTTTGGACATTCACATTTTTGAAAATTCAAATTTGTCAGAAGAAAATATAATTTCCGTATTACCTATATAACGTCAAGCACATTTCGGTGACTGCCATGTAAATTCATACTAATAGCGTGTTAAATTTAGGTAATAAAAAATACGAAATGCGATGATATAACCTGGGGGGAGGGGGTTACAAAAAGTCTATAAAAATAGTTTACAATTTATGCATTTAAGACTTAATGTAAATGTAAAATAGTTTATACTTATAATAATTTCAAAATACAAAATAATATTTTAATTGTATATAACATAATTATTGTTAATAGTACTTACTTTTGTTTCCATAATATTCGGTATACATATAACGATATATAATTAAGAATTTGTAAAACTTATAAAAACGTATACAATTTTACACAACTTCACCAAACGGAAGATGGAAAGAAAATAAAGATTATTATTTATAAAATATAAATATTAAATTGAACACATTTTTCATATACAATAGGTATATAGATATTTATATTACACAGTATGCCCTTATATTCTGTATTATACATTTATACATAAATAGTTTACATACAACAATGTTGTCGGATATATGGACACGGACCCATGAAATTTTACAATATAATCGACAGGTAAAAATAATCGGCTTCTTTGTCTGAATTTTTGAATTATTGTATCTTTACGAGTTTCTATTTGCATTATAATAAAATAATACAAATGATGTAATTTTGATTATAATTTATACGTAATTAGTAATTACTTATAACATAGTATAGCTAATATATAAAGTATAATATATTTAATATTATTATTTAACAGCCGCTCAAACATTTTAACGAAATGTTGTATAACTCATTCTCTAATAATCGAAAATTCAAAATTTTAACAAAAATGAAAATATTTACTATTTCATAATGTGGACTTTTTAAATTACTTTTTTTTAATTTTAATATTTAAAAGTGTTACATATATGAACAATATTATTTATATTATCATATTTTAAATAAAAAGTAGTTTAAACAAAAATATAATAATTTTTCAATATATTGATTAAAAATTGTGTGTGACGCCTTTACAAATTCAAAACACCACCATTTAATTTTTTTTTTTTGTTGAATAAATAATTTATAATTAATCAATAATATTTTGATTAACTTCACATAATGAAATATAATAATAATACAAAAATATAACGGTTAATAATTAAATAACAGTACATACCATGATATAATAGATAAATCAAGATTTTTTAACTTTTTCAAATGAATATTCGTGAAATGAAAATCACACTGTTGTATGCTGTGTAGCCCTGATAAGGACTGATTTCGTTAATATATTTGGTCGTTTATGACGTTCAGCCATTAATTTAAATAAAATAATGAAACAATGTGATTTATAAAAATATGTATAAGTACAAGACATAAATGCACACTGATTGAAACAATGAATGAATCTGCACACTTGCAGAGTATATAATAGGCGTACCTTTTATCTAAACATAATTAAAATCATAACCCGTTGGAACGATGTTGATATCATTAATAGCGAAAGAGTTATAACAAATACAAAAATCTGAAGGGAGGGGGGGAATTTTCAGTATATTTTATACTGGTGTAATCTTTATACAACTGTAGTCTCCCGATATCTCTACGACTATAATTAAGTATATTTCTGCAATTTTAAAAATTTGACCCTCCCCTTGACTAATATAATAGGAGTACCTCTTACCTAAACTTAATTAAAATCATAACCCGTTGGAATTGTGTCGATATCATTAATAGTCCCTGAATGATAGCAAATCCAAAAAAGCGAAACGGGGTTCAATATAGTATATTTATACCCCCTAGTATGATTGTATGAACTACAGATATACTAGTATATTTATACCTCCCGTTTTAAAAAGAAGACATAGAAAATCTAGTATAATCGTACCCCCCGGTATTGTTTTGTATATTTGTACTACCTGGGGGTAACATAATCCTAGTATAATCGTACCCAGCCGCATTTTATTTTGGGAGGTATAAATATCCTAGTCATTTATTACCGGGGGTATGATTATACTAGCTGAATTGTACTGCCCCGGTATGATTATCCGGGCAGTACGATTCGCCTGTTACAATGGTCCAAAAACTTCAAAATTATCGATTTTTCTAAAAATCGTGTTTTCGAGTTTAAAATACCAAAAATTTATATTTTTGGACATTTTTTTTTTTTTCGGAAATATTAATATTTATATGCTCAACATTTTGGTGGAATCGAAATTTACCTATCGTACATACTTTTTATGTTATTGTTAATAAACCTACGTAAAACTTAATTATAAAGTTATTTCAAGCATTTGCATATAAAAGTAAATTAAAATTGATTTTTTGTTTTTTCATTCGATGTGTGATAACATAAAGAAGTTTTTAGTGAAATCAGAACTAATTAATATTTTTTGGGTCGATAGAAATAGGTTAAAATAATAAGCAATGAAAAGTCAAAATGTACAGATAATGGTAACGTATATTATATTATATCAATATTCTCGTTATCAGATACGTCGAGCCCATCATTGTCATATTTTTGTGGTTCCTATAACTTACCGGCTAAACAAAAAAATTCTATAACAATATTCTATAAGGGTCAAGATTTAGTATATGGCATTTTTTAAAAACATGAATTTCGCCATGTAACCGCCATAGAAATTTTCTTTTCTTGAATATTGCGACAGCGATGCTTTTGCATGTCTCCACATATCTTCTACGGTGTTAGTGTGGGTGCCTGTAATTGGATCTTTAAAGTTCACTGAATGATTGACCTTAAAATGTTGAAACCCTTCATCCTCCAAACAGTCGTAGCCTGAAATATATTTTTATGAAAATGAAACGTGATGAAGTCGAAAAATAGATCGACAAAGTACATACTTTCCAACAGTCGCTTATTATTTGCATTCCAGGCAACACCCATTCTTTGATTATTGCTATTAATGTTTCCTTATCCCGCTTTTCAACAGGAATTAGGAAACATGCTCCATTATCTCTCTGTATACCACCAAATATCCATTGACCTTCAACTGCATGTCCCCTATGATATTTGATATTTCCAAATTTCGATTCATCAATCTCTACTGTTTTACCTACTCCTTCTAATCGGTATATTAAAATATTATTCCGATATAATATATTATTACATTTTAATCACAATAACTACCAATTTTTTCATCCCATCAAAAACAACTTCACGGTGAAAATAAGCCCAGTCCTAATAAAAAAAAAAAATAAATAAATTTTGAGTTACTTTAATATGCAAATGCTTGAAATAACTTTATAATTAAGTTTTACGTGGTTTATTAACAATAACATAAAAAGTATGTATGATAAGTAAATTTTGATTCTACCAAAATGCTCAGCATATAAATACCAACATTTCAAAAAAAAAAAAAAATTCCAAAAATATAAATTTTTGGTATTTTAAACTCGAAAACAACACGATTTTTAGAAAAATCGATAATTTTGAAGTTTATGGATCATAACTTCTAAATGAAGCTTGAACAATATTTTTAAAAAGTACCACCAAATTAAGCATGCAAAAACACACATTTTGAAAAAAAAAAATTTCAAAAAATCGCTTGGGTGCTAAACTGCATTTATACCTTTAATTTATCTAATTATGTGAAAATTTCTATTAAAATGAGTTATTTCCAATATGTTTAGAATATATTTTTAATTGTTATAAACAAATATTAAGCTACTAAGATTTAATAATAATATATTTTTTTTTAAATAAAAATTAATGTACATTAATAGGTACTTGGGAAATATATAACTAATTTTAAATAATTCTTGACATTCTACGATTATTTAATGAAAAATGTAATGACACTTACAACCAATACATTTATTTTCAAAAATTAAGGGTAGGTGTCTACATAATATTATATTTTTATAGTCTATACCAATATGTTATGTTTTTATGGAAACTAAAACACAAGTGGCATATCAAAAAATATTATAGAGATTCAAAGTTATATTTCCTAAGGTACAGCCATCAGTAATTATTACTTACTATGAAAGGGGATTGTGTAATACATTTGAGATGGTATATTCAGACGCTGAACTTTCATCATGCTGGTTTCATTATGTACAAGTATGTATCTGTTAGTATTTAATAGTAATATAAAATTTAATACTTATTTTTAAATTTATTTTTTATTTATGGAAAAATATTAAGAAAATGCAATATACAGCATATGTCAGAGGAAATAAACATTCTAAAATGTGTCTGAAAATGTTGATGGTACTTTCCCTTTTACCAGCACATTACATTGAAGAAGGGTTTCAAGATGTCAATAATTATGCTCTTGTGAACAATATTAATATGACTAAATTTTTCACATATTTCTCAAGGTAATTTATTATACAGAATACTCTTGGTGGATGTATTGTGTTTGAAAGCAATGATAAATCATTGCATTCAATAAAACAATTCTCAGCGTAGCTTTGGTATAGCGTAGCTATACATAACTATTAATATTAATGATATTATTCAGTAAGTTTAACATTATATTAAAAGAATAATCGTAGAAAAAAATGAGATTTAGTGTGACTTTATATCTTTATTATAAAACATAATAGTATCTATGTATTTAGAATAGCTTGATTTAATATAAATATATAAATATTACTGTCCAATATACATTTAGTTTATCTTATTTAGAATTTAGTTCCTATTTCGGCTTTTCAAAACTAACAAAATATTGTAAGAACTCTTTGATTTAATTGTTGCATATTAAAATCCTCTATACAATAGTAACATAATCAACACACATTAAATAATCATATAACTTATAGTTAAATAATAATAATAATAATAATCATACAATTTCAAATAATGTTTGATAAATTTAGAAATTGTAAATACTATAAATTGTACACATATATATTGTATAGGTAAACATTAGGTATACATTTATACTTTGAAAGAACGTTTCATGTTAAATAGAATTTCCTTGTTTGGATATAAAAATATTCCTTAAATCAGAACGCTCAGAATCTAAAATACCTAACAATATACGTATATAATTAAATTACTTAGTATATATTATAAAAAACAATATATAAAAATTAAAATGTACCTAGAGTATTTGAAAAATGTTCAACAAGGTAACCTGATGATGACGGTCAAAACTAGTGTTACCTTATTAAACATTTTTGAAAAACTCTAGGCACATTTTCATTTTTATATGTTGTTTTTTTATAATATATAGGTACTAATTTAAATAATTTAATTATACATATTGTTATTTTTTATAATAAATATATTGTTTTATTTGTATAAGAGTATTATAATTGTTATTATTATTTTTTTTAATTTTAAATTTAATCAGTTAAACTTTTTATATTTATATATAAGTTATTGTTAATTAATTAACATAATTCATATGAATTATGTTCTTATATATGTGTATAGTTATATCATCTATATAATTTCAGTTTTTGGCTAGTGCAAATAGGACCACAAGTGTTTTCTGTGCACGACCAACCCAGGCACACAAACAATGATATTAAAAGCTTTCATAGCAATTTGAGAGATAAATTTCAAGTAGGTATCTCATCCAAATCTGTGGACTGTACTGAGTATGTAAATATTTCAATAATATTAAAGTTAAAATATTTCTTACTAGCTGATATACGTTTCAGAATATTTACAAGAATTAAGTCAGTTACAGTATGTAGTTGCTGAACAATTAAATAGAGGACTTCCAGTCACAAAACGAGTGAAATACAAACATATTATAAATTCAAAAAGAATAAAAATGTCTAGTGATCAACTCACATTAGGAGTTATCACTAGGAAAGAATTTTTAATTCAATGTTCCCACATAGTTGATGGGTACCTCGAGAGAGAGAGGCTAATTGGGCAATATATGTAGATGATAATGGTATAATTTAAATTAACATTATATAATATATGTATATAATCAGTGAAGAACGTCATTCATGAAAGCGTGTTCAAGTTCATATTTTATGAACGATATGTAAACGTCACTCTTTTTTTACATATTGAATGTGAACGTGAACGAGTTAAATTTTCAAGAGAACGTTTTGAACACTATTTATAATATAATAATAGGTATTATAACAATAAAAATATGATATATCAATTTACAGATGATGTTATTGAAGACAACTTGCCTGTGCGTATGCCTGTGCTGCAGCTACCTAACAACTATGGTATTTAAATAAATGAACAATAAAATAATTTATTTTCATTTTTACTCATTAAAAAAACTGTACTTGTTTTTTTTTTTATCATTAGAAAGCGATATAATGACGAAGCGTCAATTGTAAGTTTTAGAGATGAACCTGTTAATAACGAGCCCATAAGAGCCAACCCTGGTAAATACAATTGTTTAATTGCATAGAGTTTTATTTTTTTAAGTTAAAGTAGTTAAACAATAAAATATAATCTTACATTTTTAAAAATTTTTACTCTTTATAAACTGTACCTACTTGTTTTTTTATATTAGAAAGCGATAATGACGAAGCGCCTCTATATATGCCTCTAAATTGAACATGAAATGATTCAATAGTGCGCATATGATATATATAATTTGAAAGCAATAAATAATTGCATTTGATATACACTATTCTGAAAGAAGCTTCACTATATTATTTAATTATACATATTTATAATTTACTATAATATTTACTATAATTTATATAATATATATTATTATATTATTTATAAATATGTTTAAGTTATTATTTATCACATATGCTGTACAAAAAGAACACTTTCTTAATGTTTATGAATACTATTGGGAAAATAAAAAAATAATGTATCAAATAGTTAATAGAATGAATTTACTATCAAAAAACTCTACACCCCAAAACAGCCAAAACTCTTACTCAATTCCTTTTGATAGCATTTTTATATACAGACATAACTAAATAACTAATTAAATCAGGGTTTTTTTAAATTAATTTTTTCTGACTGCACAAACAATATTTTCCCCACTTTTCTGGATTGTAGTAGGAAATTAAGATAACTTGATACCCGTATTTGTTGTCTCCATCTAACTAACTGATAATATATGAAATGTACGTTCAGAATTTGTATCACAACTTTGTCATTTCTAATATTAGAGTCAATTTACCTATCATCAAATTTGTAGAGAACATAAACTAAGGCGTAGCATATTTTTAAAACTAGTTAGGTATATGCATTAAAATAAATCAATTATTTAACTTCATATAAGTTGTTTAAAAATAATTTTTTTTAAAAAAAACTACCCTACGGCATAGTTTATGGTCTCCTCTACAAATTTGATAATAAGTAAATTTACTTTAATATTAGAATTGACAAAGTTATAACTTGTGATACAAATTCTTAACGTACATTTCGTATATCAGTTGGTTAGACGGAAACAACAAATACGGGTATCACGTGCTCTTTAGAATAAAATTAGCTACACTAATTATTTTCAGTTATAAAAACATGTTTACGAAAAACTGTTAAAGTGGATTCTTAAAGTAATTTTAGAGTTAAAATACTTATTATAAAATCGATAGAGAATAACATTTTGGAGTGAAATTTATTTGGAATTTTTAATTTATTACTTTAAAAAAAAGTTATTAAAACTTAAAAAAGTAAAAAAAAATTAACTTTTTAAAACTACAATTACTTTTTTTTAAAGTAATAAATTAAAAATCCCAAAAGAGGTTCACTTTATAATGTTATTCTCTATCGATTTGATAATAAGTGTTTTTGCTTTAAAGTTACTTTAAAAACCCATTTTAACACTTTTGGGTAAATATGTTTTTTTGATAAATATCGTGATTACACAATAATAAAAGTTATAGAGACACGGGACCAATTTTAAATTACTTTTAAATTGTATTTAAATATTTTTAAATTGTTGTATTTTTATATTTCTTAAAATTTCTTAAAAATTGCCTATACACAACACCTTAAGAAACGAGTGTGTAGCGTCCTCTTAAACTCGATACAAATATTGCCCATGACACAACAAATAAATCATTTTATAATGCACGATTTTTACTTGAAAGTAATAATTATATAGTTTAGTTTTCAAATATACATAAGTCATAGGCACAAGTACCTATTTTATTATATTATTACCTAGTAATAATAATTGTTATTTATCTTTATATATATATATATAATTCTATAATTCTTTATATTATATATATAGGTATATAATTCTTCTGTACGTGTTAGTCAGGGCCAGTGCTAAGAAATATTTATAGGGGGGGGGGGTATTTCCAATTTAGAGCATTTTTAAATTTTGAAGTAATTAAGTCATAAAAGGGTTAATTTTGAGTTTAGAACTTAAAAAATTAATACAATATTAGTGAGTCATATTTTACTTTAATTAAATACCAAAAATATTGAAAATCGGACTTCAATATTTTGTTTTTATAGCTAGGTATTTCAATGTTGCCGTCAACATTATTTAAAATACAAAAGCACAAAATTCGGGGTTTTTTGAGGTACATAATGTAAACCAATACAAACAAATACCCTAATTATTAAAATTTAAAATACGTCTTTTTATTACGTATTTAATGAAATATTTTACAACTGATTCAGTCTGACCGGACCATAGAAGACGGAACTTCTTTTGGTATCTCTTCCATTTTTGAAAAAAAATTGATAGATCTACTTCTTATACTTGTATGATGAAGATTACCAGGTTTTGACCCGATCAGATCAGGAAAATGTGATTATCAGAAAAATCCCTGTGAAGGGATATTTGAGGTAACTTTCTTAGCGTACCTCTTGAAAGACCCTGAACCAAAATTTATCCCAGTAATACGGTGTTCCAATCATCTATAGTGCCGGATTTATAGCTAAACCAAAAAAAACGAAGGGGGGTTCCTAATATGTTACACGGTGATATACCCTCCACCCACTAATGGTACTCCGAGAGCATTACGACTAAAACTAAATGCTCTATGACAATTCATAAAAGTAACTCCAACTTTTCAGTTTCCCCTTAGAGGGATTAATATTTTTAGAATAGGTACCGACTTATTTTTATATCCACCAGAGGAAGCCTACCGAATTTGAACTTATGCAGTTAAAGTAGATGGAATTTTCAAAAATATCCCTCGGAAGGAATTTTTGGTGTAACTTACCAGGTGTACCTTTAAAATGACGTTGAACTTAACTTCATCTCGTTAGAACGTTTCCGATAAAATACGTTACCGACAATATATTTTCCAACTTTATATGCGTCCCCACAATTTATAGGTGTAATTCAACAAAACAATTAAGTTAATAGTACCTACTAATAATATATTGTTAATCTATTATAGTCGAGCCAATTATTTCTTATTTGGCACAAATAACTATTATGCTTACCTAAATATTTTTGTCTAAATGCTAATTTTAATAAATTTTTCATATCATATACTATAGTACGAATAAACATATTGGTACATTTTCTATTATATTTACATAATATCTTACTTGATAGTGAATTACCTTAGTCGAACGGATAATTTTTGCTCGTAGTACTACAGTCAATAGTAGATAGGTATATTGGTGCATTAGACTTTTAATCGTAGTAGATTCGTAGGGGTTGGTTCAATTTTCTATAGCACCCATCTCATTATTTATTGTTTTATTCTCGATTATAAAATTTGTCAACATAACGTGAATTATACACAACTATCATAGTTGTTGTAACAATATTATGTTATCAATTTTTAATTAATATCAGCAACCATAAAATAAGTGACTCCCTGGGCTTGACGAGCGATTG
>JAIPRL010013890.1:0-10021 GCA_025469235.1 Pemphigus obesinymphae | reverse complement strand
ATAATTAAAATTATTTACTTTTAAAAATATGTAGGATTTATTTAACCTATTTATTGTATTATATAATTATATAATTACTATATTTTTAATTTTGTAATACCTAATATTTACTATTATTATATTTTTATGTTGTAATTAATAAGAACCGCTCTCCCAGCACAAGCTTTTGCTTATAGGGGGTGCTGCAATTTATTTATACATTTTGTGTGTATGTAATGTATCACCTGTTTTTATTGCAAAAAATAAATAAATAATTTAGGTAAATATACTATAGGTAATTTATAGCCATTATAGGTACCTGTATTTTAGTGTACCTATAATAGGTACTTACCTATCATATAGTAAAATTATTTTTCATTGTAATTTCGACCAATATCACGGCGTGTATACGAGTGGTACATCGATGCTTATCAATTACGTATATGAGACTACTACATGATAACTACTAAAACTGCATAATATAAATATATATATATATAACCTAATAAAAATTAAAAACTTCATTCTAAAATTCGTATTGTTTTCCAGACAAAATGTAACTTAATTTAGATACTTTTATATAAACTTGAAGTTAACACGTTAAGTTTAAAGAAAGTAACATATTAAGTTAAAAGTTAATTTGAAAAAAAAAGTTATGCGAGAAGTAACTGAAATAATTAAATTAACTTTTTAACCTAATTTTAATTTTTAACTTATTTATGCCCATTTATTATTATATCATAAAAAAATGAGTTACCTCTTTTGAAATGTACAGAAATTTGTTGTTTTTCTTTTTTTTTTAATCTATGTCTTCGTCTTTTCGTTGTTCCTTTTCAGATAGTTTCATATCTCTACCAAGCATAACACGTCTTTTTTTGTCTTTGTAATAATAGGAATTCTTTGTCTTCTTCAATTGTAATTATATTCATTGCAGTTGAATACGCGATGTCGAATAAATCATCTAATTTTTCTTCAAATTGTCACTCTGGCTCGATATATAATACCAATTTTAATTTTATTCTTTTCTAAATTTCTTAAGTATTCATAAAATTTTTTCAAATTTTTTGCACAGTTATCACGATCTGCATTTAGAATCTGTGTCTTCTTCCAGTAAATTGAACATTCGTCAATAGTTAACAAAGCACTTGATTTCAAACTTGAATTTACATTTCGCATATTATAGAATAAAACACTTAAACAATTTAGATTTGATGGCAATTTACTACCTGTAATTTGGTTATTCGTTGTACCAACGAGAAAAACTTTATTTCGTGACATTTTAAACAACTACACGTGATACAATCAAACCGTAATGATTATGAACATTGATCGACTACAAGTAGCTTATACTAGACAGTAATGCCGAACAAAATATCGGGATTTATAATATAACAAAGTTATAAATACATTATATAATAGAATACATTAATTTAAAATGAAATACAAAAACCGTTTTTATTACAAATAAACACATTATCTAATAAATATTTAGTTGAATATTTATTATTTTTTTTTTTTTTTTAGACAGTTCAAGATTAACTACTCTCTTTTGCCATTTTTCAACCCCAATTCGGCACCAGATGGGATTGAGATATACATTCCAAATTACACCCAAATTACTTTCTTATATAACTAAATAAATCTAGGGGTACGGAATAAAATATACTGAACTTCCCTCAGAATCGTTTTTTTTTTTTTTAATGCAATTATTTATATTTTCTTTCAATTTTAACGAAATTAAATTCTAAACGTATTCTAACGACTTTTTTTAATTTAATATTTTAAACATCAAAAAATTTAAAAAATATATTTTAATCATATTTATAAATTTTCCGAGTATAAATGAAAAATAAAATGAAAATGAAAAATTAAAAAAAAAAAATATCTAAATTAGCCTATTTCTCATTAGCATAATAATATTGGTAATAATATAACTTAATAACAGAGTTGGGCAATATTAGAAATAAATGTTTATTCAGATAATTTATTAAATACATTTTTATTCGTTCGATTGAATTTCAACAACACGTTCGGCGGGCTTTAAGCAAAATTAAGGGTAGTCAAAACCACGAAGCGCTTAGTCCACTTCCCTTCGAGTTATCAGCAATCCAAAATTTGGATTTGGACTACCAAAAAAGTGATTTTTAGTATATTATATATCTTAGTGTACAACACATTTTATCAACAGTCCGAGCCCGTTCTGTCTGTTATTAAATACGCTTCGGTGATTCAATAAATGTTGAACACGCCGAACGTATTTTTTACCGTACTTATGGGCATCTATGGATAGGGGCTTTAAGCAAAATAGAGGGTAGCAGAAATTGCGAGGATCTTGGTTCACTTCCCCTCAGTTTAAGAGCAATCTCTTAACATACAATATGTGTCTACGGTCTATGGTTCTATATTAATAAAACAATAAGCAATTTTATAACGAATGTAATAAATGTATGTAGGTACCTAATTAAAGTACAATTAAGTGGGTATATTTTGTGTCAATTAATATAAAAAATTATACCTTTATTTATAAAAAAAAAAATATTCAATACAAAGAAAATTGATTTCATTATATCTTGCAATTTATAATTTTTAACTCAAGTACCTACGTTTTTTTTCCTTCGCGGCTTTCTCTATCTTAAATAATTAGGGTCGACCTTCATAGGTACTTTTTGTAAAAATAATTTAAAGAGTATTTACATCATAATTTTGAATACAAATAAATAATTTAAAACAAATCTAGAAATAAAATACATTTTCATGTAATAGGTATCTCTATGATAATATTATTATTTATAATTGTTGGGAATAAATATTTTGAAATTATAACAGAATAGTAGACACGTCGTAACAAGTGTTGACTAAAAATTGTGTTTTCGCGTTTCCTATTAGTATAAAACGTAATATAATCTAATCAGTTGGTATTCACATATGTTTTTAATATTCCACCAAATAATAAATCGAAATTTAAATAAATAAATCTACAAAATAGTATTATATTTAAATTGTATTATGTATATTTAGTTATAACCTTGGTAGATTAAATCTAAACGGTATAATCTACCGTAGTTATAACATACTATAATCAATAAAACTTATATTTTGTGTTTTTACTTTTTACATACTCAATTTTATCATAATAGTAAAACGTATTATGTAGAACTTAGTTGACCAAACATTATTTCAATTTATCATGTTACTTTTAAATTTGTATTGAATAATTATTATATTTGAAATATGGTTGGGAAACAGCGAACTAGATGAAGTATTGTAATTTACATTTTCATGATAACATGGTTGTAAGTAATCTGAAAAAAAAAACTGGAAAATAATGCTACCTCTAGAGTAAATGATACATTCTTATAATAATTTATATTTTTTAAATTTTTTGATTAATGACACTAAAATAAATAAACCAGAAATTCAAAAATAGTGCAATGCGAAGTGTGTCTAGTAATATATAAAATATCAGTCCCCATGTGTTCAATGTTCTAAAGCCGCCGTCGTTGAAAATAAAAGAATCAAACAATATAGTAGGTCTGGTCACTTTAGTTTAAATATACCCGATTAATCGGAAGAAACTATTTACTTTTCGAGTTTGCTCATCTCTCCCTGTTTGAAGTTATTTATAAATTATCCATATTAATAATTATTAGTAAATTAGTTATAAGTAAAACATATTTTGTCAAATCACCTAATGGATTCTTTATCTTAATATAAATTATTATAATAATAATTCATTAATGTAATAACAACTATAATTGTATGTATTTCATTGCTACCAGTTCCGCGCCATACGCAGACACCGGTTAACCGCACCACACCGTTGTATTTTATTTTTGTTTAATGTGAAATTTGTAAATACCGCACACTCCCTATAAATATTTCTTACTATTCAGCACCATTACAAACTACGACGAGTAACGGTGGTTGTCAGCCATCGGTGACCAACCACAGAATGGCCTAGATATCAGTCAAGAGTGTCCGACAATACGTTCTGGAAATTGGGTAGATTAGATTGAATAGGTGGACTACGACTATTTTGGACTAATAATTGATATTTGACTTGGAAAAATATTTCAAACTGAATAGTTATTATAGAATAATATAATATAATTAATTATATGTATATTTTTTTACCTGTTTAACTGTATTTCGAAGGTTTAGCGTATACAAATTTGGCCTTTTGTACATAAGGTCAATATATGTTTCTAGATTATAATCACAGACAGGAGTAGCCAACCAAAGTTCCGTAGCATATTCAATACAATGTGTGTACGGTAAAATATTGTCACCATTCAAACCGAGTAAATTATCCATAAGGTCTATTAATTTTGATGCGATTTTCATAGTAACATCCGAGTTTTTTGATAGTTTTTTTACAGCAAATGAATTACCTGTAATCAATAACTATAACCATGATACTTCAAACTAACAGGTCATCATTATTTAATTACCATCCAAATTAATAGCCAATTCGACTTTTCCGAAATTAAATCCTTCAGACAAGATTATATTATAACCAGAGTGTGCTAATCGTAACTGGCCTTCTCCAATAAATTTACAAAAATTTACTTGAATACTTTTAAGTAAAATCACTTGATCATGATATCGTTGTGTACCAAAATCATACATTCTAACAATCAAGAATGTTTATATTTATACAAAGATTCAAATTAACTAAATTTGATAATTCATTTTAATTATAATAATATATAAATTAATACGTGGAATTGAGATTATCATTATTACATTTTCATGCAGAAAGAAACAATATTGGTGTTTTTTAGTAAGTTTTCACAATATCCTGTATATCCTGTCAGTTTTCAAAATATATTCATGGATTCTTTATGTCTATTGTACAGGGTAATTAATTGTAGTTGTATCAGGTCGACAACTGGTAGGCAATTTATCAAAAAAGGTACCAAGAATTCAAAAGAGAGTTTAGGCGATTGTCCCATCTGATATGATACATTTTAATGTTGGAGGTATTTACAAATTTGGGCGTGGAAAGCACCTAAAGAATGAGGTAACAGATACCAGTTGGAAAGCAGGTGTGGTACCCGTTTTATCAGTCATATGTAAGTGATGTACCTAAAAGTTGTCATATACAACGATGTAGGTGGAAAGCACCGAAGTGTTTTGGGTTAGATTAGTACGCAGGATATACATTTACAAAATTAGAATAGGTACTTAGAATGTAGGAACAATGACAGGTAAAAGCAATGCGTTTTGCAATGTGAATATTAGTTGTGTGTTGGATACGAAGTGGAAAGAACAATGAAAATTAGTGAAAGATATAAAATCATATACATAGGAATTATGACTACAAGGAATGATGTAAGAGTGATAGTTGATGAAAAAATGAAATGAAGAGTGGTAGTGGTAATCAAGAATAAAATAGGTAGTCATACAGTAATTATTAATAAGGTATTAAATATAATTGGTGCGTATGTTCTACAAGTACGATGTGAGAAAAGACAAAAATAATAATTCTAGGAAGGTGGATAACGAAATGCAAGGAATAAAATTAAAGATATTGTGATATAGGAGTGTATTAATAGATATGCGGCAATAAAAGATAAAAAATATTATTATGGAGTGCACGGAAGGTATGACTTCGAAATAGTATTAAGGTAGGAGAAAGAATAATTGCTTATGTGTCAGCTTATGAAGCGTATTAACGATTGTGAATACATTTTTTAGGAAAATAGAACAATCATTATATAACCTATAATAATGGAGAGAACTTGTCACAAATTATTTTACATGGAAAAGAGGAATTTAGACAGTGTAAGATATGCAAGATAATCCCTTACAGCAGCACACCATAGGCTGATAGTTGGCCTATTTCATATAGGAAAAAGTGGATGCACAAAAATAAAAATATATATTAAGAATTAGGTGGTGGAATTTAACTGGGAAGAATGAAAAAGTATTTTCAAAAGGCTGAAGGAAACTAAAGTGCGGAACATGAAAGAGAATATACATGAAATATATAAAAAAGTAGTATAAAGCTATTGTAGTCTTTGGTGGGAATAGAGGTAGTATGATAAAAGATAAGCAAACATGGTAATAAGTTGAATGAATAAATGCAGAAGATAATAATAATAATCAAAAAAAAATTATAGTTAAAAAAGCAGAAAACTTGGTAGAATATAAAATTTTATGTAAACCAGAAAAAAGTGCAGTGAGTAAAGTTAAATTAGATAAATATTATGAATTGCGTGGGAGATTAGAAACAAGAAAGAGGATGAAGTGTACTATCTGATTAAGGAAGGGCAAATCTATACCGATGGGCACTCAACATTTTATCGGCGCCACGACGTTGTCACTATGTCAGCAAACTACCATGTACAATATATTACATGCACCAAGGTGTAATCAAAAATATGGTTTGGTTGTCATGATTACTTATTTAATTTTTTTAATTATATCGAACTTCAATCGGAATCGTTTTTTATTGAATGCAATAACTTATAATTATTTATTGTTTTTAAATTTAATATATACAAACCAGTGTCCCTCACCCGATGTACGAAGGCCAGCTTTTTTAAATTTAATATTTCTAAATCTTTGATGTTTACGTACATACATATGTTTTTGTACAATTGACATAAGTCAGAAATGGCTAGTTTTCAGGAAAAGCAATTTAAAGTTTGGAAAATGTTGTCAAATAGTGTATGTATTTATAAATTAATTTATGAGGATAATATATTTATAGGACTAATTATGTATTTTTATAGAGTTTTCATTGAAATTAGTTTTAAATTTAAAGCTTTTAAATTACTTAAGACAATTAGATCTGACTACAGATTTATGACTAGAGTTTTTAATACCACCAAATTATCTATTGATATTAGTATAAAGAGGACGCCACACCACGAAAAGTAGTCTTGTAAAAACACAGATTCGTACTTCAAGTATTATATCGGCTAGAATAATCGCAGATAAATAATTTTTACATAGATAAAAAGCTGATAACATTTATTATACTTTGACAGTGCCGTTTTTGTTTGATGTTAAAATTGTATTTTTCATAAGCAGTTTAAAATTGTAAAATTTTGATTTTTTTTTAGGATCAATTATTACAGATGTAAGATACTTATATGAAAAACCCCATTGTCAAAAGTTAGTAAAAGTTCTCTTCTTTTATTTGGTATCAATATTAATGATTTACGAATTTCCTGTAAGCCATAAAACTTGAAGTACAAAAGTATATTTAACGAGAATATTTCATTTATAAACTATTTCTATCGGGAATATAGAATCAACAGTATTTTAGCGCAGGAACGTTTTAGGTGGGTCACTCGACCTGGCTAAATACACAAAATCGGACTCCGGACGGGAGAAGGTTTTCGGAGGTAGATATTTACAAAGAGAAGAAAAAACAAATTCGATTTATAGCGTGGGGCGTGAAAGAAGTCTATTAAAACACTTGAAACATAAAATATAAAATAACAAAATTGAAACACTACGCGTAAGTACGAGGAAAATATGGACACTTGTCCTAACCATACAACGCTAAAAAAAAAAAGAAACGTTAAAAACAAACATGTTTTTCGGTCAGCGGTCGTAGGCTGATATATATCAAGTCCGACGTTGGTAGAGATCATAAGGAGGGGATGGGATAGGATGGGAGTAGGTACAAGGAACAAAAATATAAATACAAATAATTCACAATGCAAGAAATAATAAATATGCAAAACGAAAATGGTAACCCTGTTGGTAGTGTACGAGCCGTATCACCACAATATATAAATAGCCAATATATCAAACATAAAAAAAAACTCAAAAATATATTACCAAACTTCAAATAACCGGTTTTGTCAGCATAGTAAATCTATATGACGTAATATTATTTATTACGTCTATGTGTAGTGTGTACGACGTGTGGGCTGTCATTGTTTATGTGTATGATGCATATATAATGTATGTATACTATTTAATCAATGGTACTATAATTGTACGCCAATTTATACAATAATAATATATACTATATTGATTACTCCGTGGACAAATCAGTGTTTACCGTTGATAATACCTACATGGCAATAATATTGCTATGCATGTAGCGAAAACGCGTAACGTTGGCGTGTGACGGTAAAGCGTTACATCTAATTCCAACAACCTCACTACTACCTTGGCTTGAAACTTACTAGAAACTCCAGTCTTATAGTACGGTAAACAAAATATTACTAGACAAAATAACTATATTTATATAGTACTAATTATTATATCGTTTTAATAATTTCACCTATAAAATAGTAATTCTAACTATATTTTATTTAACTATAATATTTTAGTATTTATTTTTTTCCGTGCTGCAAACCGGCCATATACGCACTGTGCGCAATTATCAAATAGGTATACGTATAACCATTGATTATATATTATTATTATATTATATATTATAATATAATATAATTAATGGTATAAAGTAGCGTATACCTACTTATATTATGTACGTGTATACTACACACATAAATCAAATAACACAACAGTCCATAGTCGATGGAAGAATAATATATGCCCTTGTAGTCTCGATAAATTATACATGTGACCTGCAAAACGTAACTATAGAAGAGTGGCTATGAAGTGCTGCCGCTACCGCGATATGAAATACAACGCCATCTATTGAGCGTACCGGTACTACGGCCGGTGTGGCGTCCTCTTAAGTATTACTAGTAATATAAAAATTTTAATATCAACCATAATTTTTTTTTTTTATATTATAATATAAAAATTAGCAATATTAATAATAGTAGATATATTATACTAAGTATGCCTCATATTACTTTTTTTTGTAGCCAATTATTTCTAACTATCTCCTTTACGAAGAAAACTTAATGTTTTGAACGCCTCATCTTCTTATGCCGGGTTGCACCACCTGTCGTTATTTATTAGTAAATAATTTAAACTTTTGTTAAATTAACATATGTTCAATTGTTGTTTTATATTCAGGTTATTACCCGTATACTAGTTATCGAATAAATAGTATCAGCAATAGGAATTAATTTTTCAACGTTAATATTGATAAAGTAATTCAACTATACCAACATTTTTACACAGTGATAAATGGCCCTGTAATTTAACTCGTGATAAAGTACATTTTGAAAAACAATAAAATTTAAAACAGTTTATGCAACAGAATTTTTTTTAATTCCAGTTAAACGAGTTTATCTGTGTAAATATTTTGTGCAACCCGGCATTAATGTGTAGTTTTAAATTCAAACATCTTTTTCTGTTTTTCTATATTGAAGCCAAAAACCCTCTTGATATTTAAACTTTTCTCCTTTAGTATTTAATTTACGTACCGTTAATGGCCTTTTTAATAAACCAGCAAAGTCAAGAAAGTTGGACTGTGTCTTATCCTGTTTGTGCGGCTGGGTTGCACAGAGAACCTTTTTTGAGAGTGAACTGTATTGGAAAGGAATAGGTACAATTCATACAATTTATTTATGTAATACTGATTTCGTGAAATCAAGAAAATAACATTGATTGTATAAATGATATGAAATATTATATTGTGTGTACAAAACAAGTGATAATATTATAAAAGAAACCTACCTACTGGCCGAGAGAAAACATTGATATAGGTATATCTAACAAATAATTATCATACTAATAATTTGACAAACTATTTCGACTCGTATGTCGATAAACAAAAATAAAATACAAAATTGTGACCTCATTGATTCGACCTTGGTGAATTGGTAACCTGCGGTGTGTATCCGATCGAAACGTTGATGGAACGAGAGGCGATGAATCTGCGGAGCTCGTTATAGCAGCCGCCGCACAGTGGGAGGAAATAGACTTTTACTGCGACAAAAATCAATTTGATAATAATTTTACTATTTTAATACAATATAACATATATTTTATTTATAAAATGTTTTAATTGACAAATTATAGTAATAAATATATTATAATATAATATGTACTACAAATAACATATACCTAATGGTGAACAATTATTTATTAAGTACCTATTAATTTTTATTAAAATTATTTTAAAATAATACTTAATACTTATAACTCTTACGTA
>JAIPRL010013889.1:0-10022 GCA_025469235.1 Pemphigus obesinymphae | reverse complement strand
ATATGTCATCTTCAACACAATAGTAATGGCGTGAATTAATAAAATAAATAAATAAATTACTTATTTTAAATCATTCATTCTTATATCGAACACTAAGTAATTGGAGGAATTTTTTTTAAATATCACGCCAATGATATCTTAACTCTAAATGAAACCGTTATAGAGCGTTAGCTATGCCAGATTTCCATTTATGAAACTTTTGCGACCCGTTCCCCTCTACACCCTCCGTCTAAGCGATACCAGTCCATAGTATCTTAGTCCGTGGTATCTATTATAATAATATATTATGTATACATACGATTTTTCTCCTATTTGCACACAGCAGAAGACCGCAATCATCGTACGTAATAATTAATTATTATTGGGCCTCGAAAATTATTATGTCAATTAGCGAAAAACAATGGAATTTACCTAAAAATATATGACATATTAAACCCGTATAATGCTTATACGCACCCGTACTTTTATGACCCGCACTTTGTAATATATGAGCCACAGGAGTATGTCAATATTATATATATATACACACGTGTATATATGAGTAAAATAATATGTTTACTATAAAAACGTTTCGCCCAGTAGTTTCAATAAAAATATGGAACAACCAGGCGCCGCGTGAATTAAATAATAATATACCTAGTCCTATATTATATGTTATATAAAACGCGCTAACTTTTTTTTCTTTCGCCCATGAAATCGCCCGAAATGCTAACTTTTCTCAGCCGATTTTTCCACGAAAAAATCTATTTTATATTTATTTAATTTTCCGGTCCGTTAGGTTGGGCATATGTTTAATCGGACTTTCGAACATATCGACCTGACGACAATGGTCATATAAAAATTCGAGAACGAAAAGCCCGTGCGACTATAGCGATATTGTATATCAATAATATATTTAGCGATAAATGTATTTAAAATTGTCAGATATTTGTGATATTTTTTTAGAATTTTGATTGAATCTATAGTGATGTTGTGTAAAACCTATTGCATTGAGGCGAGTTCTTATGAATATTCCATAATAGCTGGCTTGATCGATTTTCAGAATACTTAGGTATTTTGTCAACCTATTCGTTGGATGCACTTTACGAATTAGGGGTGAACGGTTATATTCTAGAAAAAGAATGCCAGTATTCGCAGTAAGCGAAATATTTTTAAAATTAATTAATTAACTATATTATTTCCGATAAAATATATCAACCGAGGCATACGAATTGCACTCAAAAGTAATTCTACTAATAAGGTCTTGTACTAAAAACAAAGTTACACTCAAACCGAGTTACAAATCTATAAGGTTTCGTACTCAAAATTTGTCGAACTTACAAGTAGTCTGACTTAAAAAGGAGTTTCATCCGGTAGGTGTTGCACTTAAGCTAGTAAAATATAATATATTATTATTTGAAACTTGAGCACCATCGCAGCAGCAGTATCTAAATTACCTATATATAATTACCAGCAGTACTCATTATACCTCCTGCATGGCTCCATCCGTGCTCCTCAATGGTGACATAATAGTGCATAAAATTTTTACATATATGCAGGTTTAATGTGGCTTAAATGTGGAGTTTATAGGTTAAATGAAAAATTCTGTCAATAAATATTTATTGAATCTTTATACTTTTGAATTGACTTAAACTTGCTTTCTATTTTTACGTGTATCAACTTTTTTTTTAGTTCAGAAGACGCTACACACTCGTTTTTTAAGGGATTGTGCAGTAGCGGCTCGTGTTAAGGAGCACAGGCGCATGTGCACCATCTAAAATGTCTGTAAATTAGCATGTTTTTATATATAAAATTATTATTTATTTATCGCTGTTTTAGTAATTTTCGTGTTTGTGAATATTATTATTGTACATATTATCACGCATCGCACCGTTGTGTCGTTGATTGCTATACTGATAGCCGCTCGGTTGCGGCTATAGATTACCTACACACACACACACACATATATATATATATTACATAATATATGGATCTTGTCCATAGCTGTCGCGACGCTACCACAGCGCTGTTCGTTGCATACATTTGAATAATGCATGTTCGATGCGCCGTTTACTGACGCGCAGTTGTATTTTATTCCCTCTCCGGAGAAAAATACACCATGTAAATTAAATAGTAAATTTCCTAGCAAAATATACTCACCAATGATTTTCAGTAGTAAAATCATATCCATGAAAAACAAACGAAAATGTCTCTTCGAATGATTTTAAACTTTATAGAGATAATTTATGATATATATATATATAGTGAAAATACCAAATAGGATTTTTTCCATTTTTATTCCTTAAATTTAGACTAAAAGAATAAGTAGTGTTAAATAATTTATATAAATAAGGGAACCCCTCTAAAAAAAAAAAGATTCTCTGGCAGCATTACCAGTTGAGAATCTAAAATAAAGTAAGAGAGTAACTCAAAAGTAACTTGTCATAATAAAAAAGCTATAATCAGAGGTTACGGACAAATAAAATATTATTGCTTTGCATAGAAAACGTTCATTGCCGTTTTCTACTACATATATTAATGTTTTTTTTTTTTTTTTATCAATTTTGTTGTTATGAATTATTTCGTCTCCTTTAGTTTCGGAAAATATCGTTCGGAATGCGCCATTATGTCTACCATTTGTTGTTGGTTCAACCATAACTCGAAATAGCAGTCCGCGTGTTAAGTTCGCTGTGAAATGTGAATTAATCGTCATTCGTCGCGTACATAATATGTAGACGTATAGTAAATACATTTTAGTGTAATAATCATACCACCTCGGGCCTTTATATAATATTATGTAGTATAATATGCTATATAGGTCAGTGTATACACGAATATTTGTTTGTTAGATACCTTTATGTATATACATTATATATGTGTCAACCCTGTCCTATTTTATCTTGAATTTTTTCAAAAATGTATATTTGAACTAACTATATTGCTATTACTAACCCGAATAAAATCTCTGCAATGGCTCTATCAGCTCATTTACAAAAAAACAAAATGCTCATCTTTTAGTATATACCTAATATATACGAGTATAGGTATGTCAAAATATCACTTAAGGAAATTATAAAATACAAAAACAATACCCATTGGTTTATATATTATAATACCAGTTACTTCATTAATTGTTTTAAACAAACTATTATTACAAATATTTACAATGTAAATTCGTATTCTAGAGAACCTATTTAAGTTTGATTTAGACTTAATTTGTTAGTCTAAATCAAACTCATAAAATACAATATAAGTGGAATGTAAACTCATATATTTTTAATTTTGTTCAAAGTATAGGTTCTTTATATATTAGCGCAAATCGATATTTCGTTTGTATTTTTCAAAAAGACTGCAGCATTATAAACAATATTTTAAAATTATATATTATATATCTTCTTCTTCTCCTTTGCCTTCTCTCCCAACTATTTGGGGTCGGCCATATTAAATTATATATTATATATATGTATGGGTACACACTTTTAAACATCGTAGTGAACACAAGTCTTGCAGTATTTTTTCGTACTGCACATAAAATAATGTCGGGCGTTAGCTTACAAAAAAAAAAAAATATACGAAATCAAGTGGATTGTCGGCTATTTTAAACTCGTACTTCATTATATTTAACGACATAATATTATATGCGTTTCGCATTATTCCGTAAAACTTGAATGTTATGTGTATATATTATATAGTTAAGGCTTATAATATTTCCGTCGTCGAAGCACATATTAATATTATACTATATGTATAATATAATAGTATAACTGTTGCGCCGCCATTGTTTGTTTTGTTAACTTTGATGTTTTTCTCTGTTGTATTTTCATCTACCATATTGTACATTAGTGGTCTCCGTTAGTTCGTTGTCGCCATGTACCATCGTGTAGAGCAGAGACAGAGATAATATAATATTGACAGAGTACTTTTTACACGCGGTTTTTACCAGTTGTGTACGAGATCATTATACAGCACGTTATTAAAATAATAAAATCGTCGTAAAAAAATAATAAACCGTAAACTAGTTTATGAAAAAAAACCGAGAGAACATGACACCGTTATGATTTCCTTACATGCGCCGGTGTCGATGATGTTATTGCTCTACGTGTATGCGTGCGTGTATCACAGACCCCAACCTATGTTTATTACACTCGATGACTGGCACGTGGAACCTAGTTTTAATCAAATTTATCGACAATGAGACTATAATAATATATACGTATTTGATATATTGGGTATACGTATATGTATCCACGATATTATTTCTCTCTCGAATGTGACGAATTTTGTACGACCATCGTGTCGGAAGAATGAAATCATACGAAAACGTTATATTTTTGAAATCGTAGCAAAAAAAAAAAAAAAAAACCCTAAATATACCGGAAAATCGTCGGTTCGTGCGTAGTGCGGTGGGTACTCGTATATTATAGTGATCGCGTTTTCGTGTTGTCGTCGAATTAACTGCCCACACTCGAACGAATAAAATACAATAGCAGCTAGGTGCTTTTTTATTTTTTATCGTCGCATACCTATTATATATTATATAGAGTTCCGTCGAAACGATAAGTAAAATATATATACACAACTTTCTCGGAGCAGAAACGTTGTCGTGCGGCCCTCTCGACAATATACACTTATTAGTTGGTAGAGAGCGGTTGTTTTTTTAGATTTTCACATACATTTACCGATTGTTTGTGTAGCTCGACGAGGGTAAAAATAATATGTTATACGGCATATTAGAACATATTATTTTAGAGGTTCGAGAATACTTAGCGTTTTATCACAATATACGAGCATTGTCATATTACGTGTAAACAAATCATTTTTATTTATTTCGTTGCATTGGTTTTATTATAACGATGTGTTTAAAAAAAGAGTTTTCGGGTATACCTTAGAGCTTTGTGATGGCAAATTCGTTATAGTCGGTGGTACTTTATACATGCAATTCATTTTTATTTTCGCAGTAGTTTTTACAAATCGGAAAATCATAAATAAACTTGTCTTGCTTACCGACATGTATATACCTATATTTTTATGTATGTATGTATGTATGTATGTATGTATGTATTATTGTATTTAAACGTTTTTGGGTATAGGAATTGAGGAGTTTTTTTGAGTAGAGCTTTGTGATAGTAAATTCATTCTACAGTTGATACTTTAAACTTTAAAGAGGTAAGTTTCTTTAGTAAGTTTTCTGCAGTAAATTTGCTAGAATTTGATATTTCATTTGTTTTTTTGAATAGAAGGAGTCAAGTAGGATTTAATACAAATCTATCTGATGGGAAATGTATTGTAGTTGGTATTTTGAAAAGATAAATTTTAGTTTTCTTTCAGTGTTTTGAAGTGAACAAAAAAACTACTGAAAACGTGACGGAAAATGTTATTAAATTGGAAAAGAATAGGTACCACACTACACCTGCGGGCTTCATTCACAATGTTTTTTTCGAAAGAAATGATGATTTATGCTTGCTTTGAAATACAATACATCCTCCACCAGTATCTTATCTGACGAACTTCTACCTCTCATTGACCAATTTTTTTGCTCTTTGAATGTGCTTGTAAATTCATGTGCTTGGTTAAGCGAAAACCAATGTTGAACATTTTTTTACTAATAGGTGTATGCCCAATCGAGTCGATAACACATTGATAATACAATTAAATAACGTTTAATCATATTATTAGAGGTAGGGACAACGGATAGAGTGATCGACATAATATACAAAAAATACAAGAATACAGTTGAACGATATACTCATTTACTTTTTATCGTACGACATAATTATTTCTTCTCGAAGACTAATGGAATAGCTGCATTCGGGAAACACGTAAATATGAATTCGGAGTTTTTTTTAGTCTTGAAGAAAAAATGATTATATAGAGTTAGGTATACAGAGAATACTACGTTCATGTTCAAGTGTTGTTCATTATAACAATCCAAGATTTATCCGCCGTGCATTATTTTCAACATTTTTAAAACCCAAAAATCGCTATATCCCTCCCCCACACTCATTTTACACCACTTATACTCGTATACGACTTCCGGGCCGTCAAATATCAAATATAATATAATTTACCGTGCTAACTATATATATATATATATATGTAGAACGAAACGGCACACGGGCTCCTATTTATTCCATTTTCTTCTACACCGAAACGCGGCGTTTCGCTTGCGGTGCGTTACGGTTAACGACGGCGTATTTTTCATTTCATTTTATTTTTCCACCTTATTATTGTGTCTGCGGTGTTTGTCCGCACGACGAAGTTTGGCAGGTATACTTGCGCCGAGTCGTTGACCCCGACACCAGCGTAAACCACCGTCGCGACCGCCGCCTCCGCTGTTACACTATATTATAATGTGCACATCATTAACCCGTTTTATTATTTTATTGTTGTGCGCAATAATATAACATATAGTGTGCTGTGTGTTTGTTTGTTTTTTTTTTTTTACACAATTTATATCATTATTTCAATCCAGTCCGTCGTCACCATAGCACATCATAGAAACGTCACTCGAGGTGATAACAGTTTGTTTACTACCAAGAACCACGAACTAAGATAGTGTGGACGGGAAACGATGACGCGGAAGGCGGGCGGTAGTGGTGCGATTATACATTGTAGCTTCGTTCGTCTTCACAAACAGTGTACAATTTATTACACGGATGTGTTGTACACCAAGGTGTTCGTTTTGAAATAATGTAGTCGTAAACGGTGTTGGTTTTAAAAAAAAATGTTATATCAGTGCGCCTAATTTTTGGGCGTTGGGCCGTTATCATATTTGTTATCAGTTGAATAGTTGATTTTTAAGTGTCGAATAAATGTCAAATTACAACAGCTTTGTACAATAACAATGTTGCGTGTACAACCGTGCTAATTCCGTGCTTTCATCTGTTGTTTAAAGTTTTAGTCATTTGTGATTTATAATTTAATCATCGTTACAATTTCATTTCATCGTCGGTAGAATCACAAAACTCAATGACCATCCTATCCATTATTTTTATTATTATAATATTGTATAAATTATGATCAATATTCTACTGTCAACAGAAATAATCATCCGTTGATTAATCTACACCAATTGTTTTGAAATACCACACCTGATCATACCTCTTACACTTGACCCAAACACTACACCAATTATTAGTTTACACTTTTTTTTCAAAACGAACAAAGCTATTTTGTTACTGTGAAATAGTAAGGGGGAGTGTAAGCGATAATCTATTATGCGATCCTAGCGAACATATGCCATACCACACATACGTAGCACGTAGTCTGCGTATGAATTTGTCGTCAAAACTATATAGACTAGGCGGCTAAAACACACACATATTGATTCCTCCACCTTGATATTTACCGTAACAACTTGTCTATACTGTATCTTAGTTGGTGCAAAAACTGAGGACCGGTCTGGAAGTTATCATCGAACATAAAACTGAGGACTGGCCCTGAAGTTAGTAACGTTGATATTATGTACCCAAAAAATGTTTTAGAATATGCATGTACGAAAAAAATCGAATCAAATATTAAAATGTAAAAATTGGAACAAATGTACAAGTTCAGCCGCATGCGCACTAAACGACTGGATAGGAAATGTTTACACGGTGTATGCATTATTATCTGCACGATCGCCCGTGTATCTAGACACAGCGTATATCATATTAATATTATGCGTTGATTAAAGCGAGCGTCTCCAAATCACTGATTATAGTGATTACAGTACAATACATCAAAATTTGTCCACAGCTGTTATTTTCAGCATCCAAGGTCACCCATTTACTTTACACAGAAACATAGCCCCGATCGTCGTCACCTTATTCGTGTACATAGGACCGCTCGTATCGTGTGATATGTACCGGATTTCTATTATTATCATGTGAAAAATTTTCTATACGTTTGTACGCGAGTAAATTTCGGCTATTCCATGTCCATCCGATTCGTCTATATACGCCAAAGACGGATTCCCACACGTATAATCACAAATTATACAAGACGCCGCGCAGTGTATACAATATGTATAGCTACTATTATACATACGTATACATATACTTCAGCAGCAGCTAGTCGCGTCACGCAGTGCTCTGGAAATCGTGTTCGGCATATTATTATAGTTAAGAGGATTTTCAGCCGAATGAGACAACAAACGACATGCGTATATTTAGATTAGACGAAAACTGTCACGAGACGACGTCTATTTTGAAAAATACCTAAACTTCCAAATTCGTTCCTCATTTAATATAATATACTCCTTATACATTGTATAAACCTATATAGGTCGTATTATGCAATGTATAGAGGCTAAATAACATTGTATGCCAGCATCTTAGTTCTACGCTGCACATGATTATATACGTCACTCGATCTTATCACACGGTCAAATTCTGGCTAAATAAATATTTTATCATGAGCCAAGTATACGGTATGGTAAAAATTTGTACACATAGATTACATAGATGAAAGAAAACGGGCGATTTTATAGTTTATAGGTACATGGCCATAACAATTATTATTCGCTACGGTTGTCCGCCATTTCATCGCAGAGACATTCCATATATATA
Source organism: Pemphigus obesinymphae (assembly GCA_025469235.1). Lineage (NCBI taxonomy): Eukaryota > Metazoa > Arthropoda > Insecta > Hemiptera > Aphididae > Pemphigus > Pemphigus obesinymphae. The sequence goes on along the minus strand of JAIPRL010013889.1, from coordinate 1,494 downwards.
TATATATATATATATATATATATATAGATATGTACTATATATTGTGTACATATATTGTATGATGCCAATATTTATTGGCATACAAATGATAAATTATATTTTATTCCACGGCAAATTGTCCCTATTTTAGTTGATTAATGTTGCTATAGTGTACTCGGTGTTATTTAGCGGTGGTTCAGAATTATAAACACAAATCCTAGGGGCTAAGGGGGCATAACTCCTCCCAGTCCGAATATATCAATTGATTTCTAACAATGCTACAGTTGTGATGTGTATAAATAGTTGGGGGCTACCAATGTGAACAGACTTACACTTAAGTGCTTAACCTATATTCCATAAATTTAAAATAAATAAATAGGATCAATATCAACAAATGTGTTCTTATCAGCCAGTTTTTAGCCCAGTAGTGGTAGATGTAGCACACATACAAATAATGTAAATAAAACAAAACGATGAATTCAGAAAAATAAAATTTTATGTATGCTCTCGAACTCGGTGTCTTTTATTTTTTCTTATTAAATGTTGAAAAAATAGAATAAATAGTATTTTAAACAATATTTTAATATTATTTAAACACAGAAAATTGGCGCCATAATAACATGATAAGTCGAAGGTGCATGCATATTATCAGTGAAATTCTATATGATATAGGTACGTAGTTATAATATAATGGTATCGTGAATTTTTCCAGATTTTTCTACCGTTTTAAGATATTAACTGTATTTTCCTACTTTGTCGTATATAAACTATAAAAAAAAAAAATTGTTCAAAATCAAATTTCTCCAAAAGTAAAAATGTTATCATAATCCAACTGAAAACAATTAAATTATAGTACTATTAGTTGTCTGAATATGTTTTTAAAAATATTTGTGAAAAATAAGTCGATTATTTATTTTTATTAGATAATAGTCCATAATAGTAGGTATATGATTTTCGGATGGACGTGTAAATCAGTGAATTTTAATCCGTATATAGTATAATAATATACCCTAACGGTGAGTGGTCGTCAGTTATATCACAAATTGTGTAATCATTTTTTTATTGGATCCTTTACCATACTGGTTACTGATTATACTTACAAGTTACATTAGTATATTGGATTAATTTTTGTAAAGTTTAAAATGGTAAAAAAAAAAAAAAAAAACATTTTTTACACCCGATCGTTTTCTACATATTATCTACCTGTATGTACGTATAGCACTCGTTTGTTCTAAACGTCCGTTGACTAATGACTGGGTGTATACGTCAACCGCGCGATATTTATTACTTTGTCACAAAATCCGTCGTCGTCGTCGTCGTCGTCGTCGTATACATGCTAGTACTGAGCATTCCTTTGACCAATCCGTAATCCGGATTAAAATATACAGTCCGGATTGTCGATATAATCCGGATTTCAGATCCAATCCGGATTGTAAATATAGTCCGAATTGTGAGAATAATCCGCCAATCCGGATTGTAAATTTAATCAGGATTCGGATCCAATCCGTCAATATA
>JAIPRL010013888.1:0-10024 GCA_025469235.1 Pemphigus obesinymphae | reverse complement strand
TCGAAAATAATGACTTTATAATCTTGAAATTTTTACCGAATATTTAATTTAGTAATATATTTACGTTGATTAAGTTTTTTGAAATTTTGGGCTATTTATAGACATTTTTAGTTTTCGAGGTTTTTAAATCCTAAAAGGGGTAATTTTCGGTTTTATGTTCCGAAAATTTTATACAGTGTTAAATATACTTAACTCTAACTAAATTCAGAAAATCTTGAAAATCTGTAGCCACAATTATTTTTTATACCACAAAATAACGAAAAAACGGCAATAATACGATTTCGTAAAATCGAGAATTTTAATTTCGTCGTAATTTCGAAAACAACGACTTGAAAATCTTGAAATTTTTATCAAATATTTAGTTTAGTAATATATTTACGTTAATTGAGTTTTTTTATTTTTTTTTAAATTTTGGTCTATTTATAGACATTTTTAGTTTTCGTGGTTTTTAAGTCCTAAAAGGAGTAATTTTCGGTTTTAAGTTCTGAAAATCTTATACAGCGTTAAATATACGTTACTCTAACTAAATTCAAAAAATCTTAAAAATCCGATGTCTCAATTTTTTTTTATAGTCATTTTAATTTTTTCTGCAAAATTATCAATTTTGAGGTATTTAAACCCAAATAGTTGGTAAAATGAGATTTTAAGACCTGGGCAAAAATTGTGATTTTCATTGATGAATAACACGACTAAAAAATAAAATTAAAATAACAAACTCGATCGATCCCTAGCAAAAAAAAATGATACGAGTTATGTATACTACACCGAAGCTACGCTCAGAATCGTTTTATCGAATGCAATGATTTATCATTGCTTTCAAAAATTCAATACATCCACCAAAAGTACCCTGCCCAGTATCGAAGTGTATCCACCAATACTGACACCCGACGAGCGAAGTGCTTCCACAACCTACTGACCGGCTTTTTTATGTTTTTTTTTTTTTTTTTTTTAATTTTAAGCTCTGTGATTCAGTTTCACACATTTTTCTGAAGTTTATTGACTATGTAGGTACATATTAAAATAAAATATATGAAATTTGTGTGGGGCCTGTACACAGATTGCACAGTGAATAACGGCCGGCCGCGGCGGTGAAAGGGTTGAAAAATATGTATATATATTTTTATTTTCAATACTGCGATTATGATTATAATTGATACTATTGATCATGTAATTGCGATGTTTTTTTTTTGGCCATCGATAATAATAATATACAATGTGCGCGTGACGTGTTCGGCGTGCCATTTACGCAGAGCGGATAAACAAATGAAAACCGTTTCTCTTCATAGGTACAACATACGCGAATATGTGTATGCCTGCCGTGTTGTAGTGCACTTTTTAACGCGTATTTTACCTTTACGTTTACGAGCTATAAAATAACTGTTGTACGCGTGTGCCGAGCGTAGTATCCTTGGCGGTATAAAGCAATAATTTGATGGACGAAAAAAAAAAAGTATGGGCTAAAACGGCAGCAGTACGGCGGAGGGTAAATGGACGTGTGGATAGGTGGGCAGATACACGGGTACAGTTAAACGCTATTGCGGATATATTCCGAAAATTAGTATTAAAAACACAATCGTTTTTACAGTGGCGTCGGTGTATCCGGCTTATACGATTTCGAACGAACGAAAACGGTCGCTATATAAAACGGCGCACATATTATAATAATATCATATGTCGCAATATGCATGCGCAAATGCCGGTATACAGAGTGTTTCTGAAATTAATACACATAACTCGTACACATACTCGCGGGCAGCGTAGTGGCCCAACGACGAAAGTTTTGACATTTTTTTTTTCTACCAATAAAACCCGAGTTTTAGAATTTGCATTCATATAATATAGGTACTACTTTTGATATAAAACGTAAAAATGAATACACTATATTTCCTTCAAAATTCTCATGCCAATCGATATGTTACATGATTTTCGTCCATTCATAATACGTGTTGACACTCGGTGTCGGCTGATGTTGAAAAAATTATGCGACATATCGAATCGTATGAGAAATTCGCAGAAAATGTTATGGTATAGTTTATTTATTGACGTCTAACATACCTGATTATAATTAACACGGTTTTTAAATAAAAAGAACTTGTATGTTTGACATTTGTTTTTAAAATATTGCGATAAATGTAGAAATACTTCATGGTAGTAATAAAAAGAACTTCATAATATTTCGTCCAAATTTCTCATATGAATTTATAAATCAATGGGCAAAAATTAGGGGAAAATGATAGGATACATCGATAAAAATGAGAATTTTCCTCGAAATGTCATGTTGTCTTTAATTTTACATTTATATCATATAACGAATATAAATCAAAAAACTCAAGTTTTAAAGGAAGAAAAAAATTAAAAAATTTTCGTCATTGGGTCACACCATTACGAGTATGTGTACGGATTTTATGTATTAATTTCAAAAACACCCTGTATACTAAAGTTGAAGGATTTGTTTTCAATTAATTATCATTATATGATAATGAAAATTAATTTATCATATTATAAAATTAACTTCCTTTTCGGGTTCAAAACGGTGATGTAAATATAAATATTTGGCTCCGATGTGCAAGATCAAATAAGCTCCTTTTCCATATTCATTTTAAATGTAAAAAAATAAATCTAGGTACATGACTTTATAATAGTGTATATTTAAAGTCTTTATGATTGTATTAAATAAGTAGGTATATATATATTTATAATTATATTATATAAAACAAATTATAGTTTGCCTCTTTAAGTTTGTATATTAGCAAAGTTATCAATAAGCTCCGAAACCTTCATCCGTTTTAGTACTTTGGACTTTATATTTTATATGTATCTGACAATCGTTCTTGCCCCATTGAATTCTTCCAGTAATTTTTTATCGGTTTTAATTTTTAAAATATTATTGATATAAAAGACCGAAAAACCAACGTAAAATTGACCTAAAAGCGGGATAAAATTTTGGGACTTTGAAAATCATATATCAATCCTAAAAACTGTTTTCAATTCATTAGTCTGACTTTTTCGGTTTAAACGAGATATTTTTTTTTGTTTTAGCCATATTATTCATCATTAAGAGGATGATACACATGTGTTTTAACAGCAACAATAAGTTTAAAACAAGTTCTCGCTTTCTTAATATTATTTATAAGTACAAATTTTCTCCTAGTTTTTGTAGATTCAAAATTAAAACTGAATATGCTAGATGAGAACTTTACTATGTAAATTTTATTGCAGACAAACATAGGTTTTTTTTGTATTTTTTTAATTTGAAAATTTTGAAATTTGACATTTTTTAACAAATTTTAGATGTTTAAATATATGTGATCATAGTACCACGAGTCGTTTTAAACAAATGCCATTATTACACAAATAAAAACTGGTACATATGTGAGACTATTTTTAGATTATTTTTAAAACGTATTTTAACATTTTTAATTGTTAAATATTTTTTATTACCTATTTAAAAACTTCTTAAACATTGCCTACATAGAACCTATTAAAAATGGATGCTATAGCGTCCTTTAACAAGCGCAATTATTAACTATTGATTATATTTCAGCTGTCTGTAAAAATAAAAATTAATTTCTGGAACCAACCATAGAAAACTGACCAAAATATTCAAATCAGATTGATTTTGACATATCGATTTTCATATTTTAAATCCAATTTTCCAATGTGCTTGAATTTTATCTCACTTATTGATCTTTTAGGTGGACACATCATGATTACACAACAATATAAAGGGAAACAGGGATATTTTTAGATTATTTTTAAAATGCAAGAACTTACTTATATATTATTCGGTTTTTTTTTTTCCTAAATTTTTTTTTTAAAAATGGCCCAACATAGCCCCTTTAAAATCTTAGGTGTAGTTTTCACATAGTAGATACAAACTACTATAGGTGTTCCTATAGTAGAAAACATAGTAATAGCCTCAGCTATGAACCACACACTGACTATAATTTACTTATCATTTAACACACAACGATAATACGAAAGCGCCCGTATTTAAAAAAATTGATATCCAATACTCCATAGAATCGATATTACTATCAATTCCAACTACTAAATTAACTAATTAACCAATTAAATTTTCCTACTTTGCCTACTACACATTATTGTAATTTTCAGTCAAAAGCTTTATTAAAATCGGTCATATGGAAGATTTTAAATACGACATGGAACGTTTACAAGAAAAATCCTCACACTCGACATTTAAGAGGTATCGTATAAGAAAATCGTACGAAAAATAAAAGTCCAACAAATTAAAAATATTTCAAATTTAATTGATTAATTATATTATAATAATATAAAATTAATTTAAAAGTAATTCAAACATAACTCTGTGTCAGTATCATTTTTAATTATTGTATAATTGCTATATTCGTTTTAAAAAAAAAACATGTATTACGCAAACATAAAACACCATGGTTACAAACCGAATAAATACACCAAATTTCGTAACTACATAGAATAGAACCAAATATATGACGTATTTTGTTAATTTTTTATAACTTGTCTCAATTATGTAGTATAAAAAAATGTCTAAAAAAAAAAAAAATTATACAAGTTTAATAGTAAATACTTAATATAAAATAATTTTACAGAAAAATTAAAAACACTACATCAGAGATTTAGACTCCTTTATCTGTTTATATTTTATATATTTGATGAGTTCACATTTGGTTAATTTACTAGCCCCGATGTTTATGTTCACGAAAAAATAGTTTTTATTCTCTTATGTAAGATGTGTGGTATCATCTTGGGGAAGTAAATCTTATAAAAAATCTTATGTCAAAATAATTTTTCATTGTTGATTTTTATGTCTACAAAATTTCATCAATAATTTTATTGACAATCCATCAAAATGCTGGATAAAATTATGAATATTTAAAATTAATCGAATTTTATTTTGTAAATGGTTATATTAAATTATTGATGTCTTAACATATTATAACATGTCATCTAGGAAGTGGATTTCTACTTTTATACATTTTTAGATACCTTAAAATATTCAAAATGATTTTTCATCGTTAAAAAAAATGTTTTAAACATAGGTATTTCAGTAAAAATTAAAAAATTTACTTCATAGACAACATATAAGAGAGACAAATATATATTATTTTATTTAATTATACAAACGCAATAGATACGTTTTAAGTATTAAGAGTTTGTTAAATATCAACTCTTGTATTTAATATAACGATCGAGTTTTTCGTTTTCTTAAATATTTTCATTTTTGTATGCATACTTCATTTTGATTCAATATTTTGTAGGAACTTGAATTATTTTTTGGTTTGCCAAAAATTCTTCAAACTATAAGATTTATGTGTAATATAGTAGGTATAATTTTAACGGTATTATAGTGAAAATAATAAATATACTATGTGATCTCTCTTCAACTTTGTTAAAAAATTTAAAAAATACAATTTAAATTCTCTATGCGAAAGACACGCCTTTAGAAAATAAATAAGAATGTTTTTTTCAATAAATTTCCGAGTAGTAAAAAAACTTGAGAATGAATGGAAACTGGATTTTTAAACCGACAAAAATAGTAAAGCGTTGAAAAGTATAACAAAAAAAAAAAAAATAATTTTTGTTTAAACCCCTGCAGGCTAATATCATCTGATTCTTCGAATTCCTACTGATGTACAAGTACAATTTGAACTCGAGAGAATTCCATTTTCTTATAATGTATTAGGATAACTTTTGCCATCACCGGAATTAAATTACATCTGTACATCTAGAATGAATGTATGTCTGATTTAATAATGTTTATCGTCCAATGTAATGCATTTTTCTTGACATCTGGATCGGAAACACATTTTATCTTATATACCTTATCATTAAAACAGCTTTAGTGTCGTGACACGATTTTTCATGTTCTGGTTCAAAATTAAAAAAGTTTTATCGCCCTATATAGACTATAAAAGTATAAATTAATCGATGTTTATTATATATAATAGTATGATATCCAACAAATTACGTGTTTTATTACCATTTATATAATAATAATAACAATAATAATAGTAGGTACACAAGTAAATAGCACAAGCTGTTTTTCAGCGTTGACCAATTGAATACGACAATTTCGGAACTATTTTTCAAATACTCGAAATGAAAATTCGGGATTTTATTTTTTTCTATTTAAATTTATCGAAAATAACGGATATTACACAATGTAGGGTCGGCGTATTTCAAGATGTTTTAAAATCATTTACTGTCACATTTTTCGTGCCACAAACTTCACACAGTCAAAAATATTTTAAAGATAAAGCATTTAATATTTTAATGGGTGCCAAAACACAACAACAAAAATACAAATAATATCAATACACCACATATATTCCAAACACGTTAGAGAGAACATTATCGTATATGCAGCTATATATCATATCGTGGACTGGTATATACTGAATTTCTTTAAAAATATGTGTATTCATCTACGCTGATGATTCGCATTATATAAAAAAAAATTTTAATAACGATAAGCGAATTTAACGGTCGGAAGAAAACTTTGCACATTAACGCTGTCTCAACTGATAATATATTATATTACTCTAGAAATAATGTATTTTACTCAATAATATTACAAAATAAATATATTATCTATCATAATATATTTCTCACGTAGTTCTTTTAAATACTACATAAATATATTTAATCATATTTTATACAGTATAACGCATAATTCAAATAAAAAATTCATCTGAAATAATCGGATACCTGCCGAATTCAATGTTTTTTTCCCGATATTTTTGAAAACAATAATCCTGTGTCTTAATTTTTGTTTTATTTTTTATAACCTTTATTGTCCTATAATTATATCGATATAACTTTGCCTACTCAAATTAAACGATATATTATCATTATTTTACAGGCAAATGATAGGTTATTCACACATAAAACCCATAAACATAAATAGAGGAGACAATATAATGAACCTGTGGTACCATAGTATGCGTAAAGGAAAAATGGCCATATCAGTCGACGGTAAAGTTATGTGGTAAACACGAATCCATGAGAAGGACGAAGGCAGTATACCTCCTACCCCTGTGAAATATTTATCCGTAGATTTCATCCATCCCAAGTGGTTACTGGTTTTCGTTTATAAACAAATCAATATTGGTGAGCAGATTGAAAGAAAAACAAATAAAATAGAATAGAATAGTTTACAAACAATTATGTTACTTAATAGTGAACAAAAATGAATATAGTATTTAAAACTTGATGTAAGGATAAACATTTTATTATAGAATTTTTTTTTAATAATATACCCGAAAAATGTTTAGATATTTGCGTAAAAATATATAATATTATTGAGATGCTGATCTAAAATTTTAATTACATTTTAAGATATTATAATATACAAATTGTGATGAATTTTAGTAATTTATTTCTTCCATATTTTTTAATTTTTTATGTTGAATTTTTCTACTATAACTAAAATTTCTAACGGAAATACGAGTACATACGTAACGATTAGGTCAAATCTTCTGGTCAAAAAGATGTTTCAAAAAAAAAAAATAATAATAATAAAAGAAGAAGATGAAAAATGTAGAAAAATAAACATAAAAACCAATACTTATATGCATACAGTCTCATCACTATATATGAATTATCTAAATATATATTTGAAATATGTATAATATATGTATTATCTAAACCTCACTATATGAAACATAGCTATGTGACCCTTAAGTAATATATGGAAGCCCAAAAAACAAGCTTAATGTTACAGAAAGAATGTTTATTTATCTATATTTTTTTCATATTATATATATTAAACTAAATAACCCTATCTAATATATACATACTATATTATAATATACTATTTTATATTATATACCTAATATAAGGTTTACTAGAAGAATGTCTAGTCGTTATATGCAAGTTTGGCAATATATACATACAGATATTATGAATCCGAGTGATAATGGATAATAATTACATGATACGCCTATTAGAGTCTTATATCTTGCATGACTAAATATAATAAAAATATACTATTATGTGATTTTGTTCATTCGACATCAAAATAATATGTCTACTCGAGACATATTAGTCATTATGTTTTTTTCGTGCAGCGTAAATATGTATAAACTGAGTAAGAGAACAACATAAAAAGGTACCGTAAAAAAACTAAGTAGATTTAACTTTTTGTTAAGTTTTTAACACTGAAAAATACTTAGAAATAAAAAACATACTAAAAACAATATTTTAATACGCTGAATTTAATATAGTGCACATTATAATAAATTCAAATTAAACAGTGGTCGTCTACAATTTTCAATTACATAATAGTATATGATTATTGATTATATCTTTACTAAACACAGTAACCATATTATACACCGTAGATAGTAAATTTAAAAATACTTATTTGGCATGATTTAGGTCCAAACATAATATTAGTTTATATTACTTAGTTACGTACATTATGAAAATAATAAATTATAAATGTCACTTTAAAATCACTAAAATATTGAAAACAGATTGTAAACATTAACCAACATGTAAATGTCTACTCACCCTACAATAATACTGCGTACAAATATCTTGTCAAATGTATTCTTATGCTATATTTTATATATAATGTATGTAAGTTTCAAAGACAAGATGTTTCCGATAAGAAAAATAAAAATACAAAATAAATATAACTTTAGTTTCGTTTATTTAACCATTTTTTGAATCATTTATTGCAACAATATGTGATCAAATACATTTTGGCGGTTTCACACGCCATTAACCAGTCAATTCGATCGATGAAACTTCATCAATTATTATTATGTTATAATATAAGTGTAATAGTTATCGGCTTATTACACCATAATATAATATCTAAAGTTCGATTATCATTATTTACAATGATTAATAATGTCATATAAGAATATTTATAATATTATATGGACAAAATGAAACACGTGCTTTTAGAAAATATTACCTATACTTAAAAATCTTCGAGGTTATAAGTAAATAATACATTTTAAAAATAAATATGGGGTATTAAATTAAAATTTGAAATATCTACCCTACTTCGCATTGCAAATATTTCTACATACAATTAACACCATAACATCCGAAACGCATTTTCCGTTTTAATGTAAACTTCCTGCCAAAAGACATTAAATATATTTTCAACTGAATAGTATAATATTGTGAAAAGAACAATCAATATTTTATAAATTTTAAAAGTGTAATGATATTTATTTATAAGCGTTAGTTAAAGTATAGTGAATTTCATAGCAGAAAAAAAATATGTAATATAGTTCAAAAAATAAAAAATAAAAAGTTGTAAGACCGAATAAAGTACCAGTATGAAAAGTATTTGGCAGTTTAGGCTGTCTGAATTAGTGTTTTAATAATATAATGTACGGACGAAAAATCCAAGAAAGTTGTGTAGTACAAATATTTAAGAATTATATAAAATTTATAGAGATTAGAGACGAATGAATAACAGTAAAACAATTTGGGAGAAGACAATGAATAAGAGAATAAGAAATGAAACATTTGTTACAATATATTAGTTTAGTATTTTGTCTAGGAGATCAACAATATAGTAAAAATTTTCTATTTTATAAATAGTAGAAAAGTATGGAAAAAAGAAGAGGAAATTACGTATGGGTTGTAATTATCTGAAGAAGTCATCCAACAGAGTTCCTAGAGATATTCTAAAAATTCTAGAGTATATGCAAATATAATTGAGGACATACACGAAGAGACAAGTACAATAGTAACAACTATTTGTGGAGAAACTGAGGATTTTTGTGTCAGAATATAAGTGCACCAGATCTTTGAGTCCTTGCTTATTTTTCTCGGTTATGTATGAAATAATAAAGGATATTCAAGTTGGGGTACAATGGTGCATTATATTTGTAAATGATAATGTGCTGGTAGAAGAGAGTTCTGAAGGGACGCATGTAAATGTCCGGAAAAAAATACCCCGGACCGTTATATTACAGAATATAAATATCCGGACCGTAATATCACGGACTGTAATTTTCCGGAAAATACAATATCGTATACATCCGGACTGTAA
>JAIPRL010013887.1:0-10024 GCA_025469235.1 Pemphigus obesinymphae | reverse complement strand
TTTTTATTCCCTTCCATTTTCCACATCCCTGTCCCAATTAGCTTTCTTATAAATACTTTTTCATATTCACCCGTTAGTTTCCACCACCTAATTCTCGTTTTTTTAACTATATTTTTTCTTTTTGTACACTCTTTTTTTCCTACACCAAATATCCATAACCATTAACCTATGTTGTGCTGTCATACTTTCCTCCGGGATCACCTTACAGTCCTTACACTGTTTCAAACCCCCTCTCTTCCACATAAAATAATCAATTTGTGATTTGTTCCCTTCACTCTTATAAGTCATATAATGCTCTTCCCTCTTCCTAAAATAAGTGTTCACAATTGCTAATTCATACGCTGATGCAAAGTCAAGTATTTTTTCTTCAGCCTCATTTCTTTCTCCATACCCATACCCTCCATGCACTCTATCATAATCTATTCTATCACAGCCTACATGTCTATTAATATCCCTACCAATTACAATATTCTAATTTCCTTGTACTCCTTGCATTACTTCATCCATCTCTTGCCAGAACCCCTCTTTCTGACTTTCCTCACATCCCACTTGTGGCGCATACGCACTTACTATATTTAATACCTTATCCTCTAATATTACTCTCACTAAAATAACCCTATCACTTTTTTCTAATCACCTCTACCACTTTTCCTTTTATTTCTTCTTTTATTGACCAATAAATAGTTGATAAATAAAATAATCATTAGTATGTTTGATATGATCCAAGTATTTCAGGTATATTTAACCGTGACATAATAAACAAAAATTTCAAATATTATCCTAACCTTAAAAAGTGTATTTCAGAAATAGAAATTTTCGAAAAACCTGATTGTAATCATCTTGTCCAATAATTTTTAAGTATTATTGAGACAGTTATAACTGAGTTATCTACACGCTTTACTCAGTTCAAAGAATTTGACGAAGCCATGGAAATAATTATTTATCCAGATACATTGTCATTTGAAAAACTCAACATGAAGTGTTTGACGATTGAATTTAGATGATTTTGAAATGCAGCTTGTAGATTTCCAGTCGAGTACCATAAGAAAACGAAAATTTGTTATACTGAGAAATGAATTGGAAGAAATTCACCGTGATGGAGCAATAGGCAGATTGATATCATAAATACAGGGAACAAGATTTTGATAGTGTAGAATGCAATTCCAAAAGATTAATCTACTTTAAAAATAGTATCTAGCATTAGCTATTGTGTCTATTTTTCGGTTTTCAGAAATTAATTTTATAAAATCTGATTTAAGAAACCGACTAACTGATGAATGCAGTGTCGCATGTACTTTATTAGAAGTTACTAATTATAAACCAAATATTAACGAAAATAACCATATTGGTATTACGAATTGGCATCATGTATTCAACAAAAAATCACATTAAGAAAATAATCAATTACAAAAGTAATGTTAATATTATGTATCTAAACTAACCTCTTTTATATAAATACATTAATTATACAATACTATACTCAATTATACAATATAATTACAATATTTTTTTTCTTGCAATAATAAATATAATATATATATGATATTTTTCATAATTTAATGGCACAGTCGAAAAAAATCATTTGGAATTTTTAGCACGTAGTATCAAAATAATTTGCCACCCCTGATATAGGGTATAATATATAGTCATTGCCCAAACTAAATGAGACACGGGGGCTCATCAATGGTCACCATATTTCACCAACCTTTATGAGTTATTTTTTTTTTAAGTTCTAAGAGGCTCTGGGAGGCTCTGAGAGATGCTAAAAATTCAGTTTTCCCTGAAGAAAATTAATTTTTCGGGGCTCTAAATTTTTCTATTTTTCTTTTAGTCATTTAGGTAAGAAGAAATACTTTAAATATAATATCGCGGTGAAAAAAATAAATTAAAAATGTTGTGTTTTTCTACTCGGTCCTCAATAAAATATATGTTTAAACCTTTCAAATAGCGCGGGACCCTAAGCAACTGTTTCGTCGGTTGCATTGCCTTTCCGCTGACACCCCGTCTCTATATGTAATATAGAAGTGCGTGTAAAATTGAACAAATGTATAAATAATTTATAACCCCATATACGATTTCAAATGGTAATTATTATTTATGAACCTATATTAGGATTTTTATATTAATCGATCGAAATGTTTTTGCGTCGAGTAAATTGAAATAAAACGCTACACCACAGATTTTTCTGGAAACAGTATTTTTATTTTAACGGCTTCGCAACAGTATATATTCTCGACTTGCCAATTTATCTGGACCGTATAAAAAGATCTCTGGCGTGGTGTGGCAATTTCCTTTACCGTCAAGTCCAAAGTAAATAATGATACCGCGTGCGCGCGCGTGTTAACGATTGCGCCGATGAAGTGGAGTATGGTCGTACATGTATATATATAAAACTAAGACTCGAGTGGATAGATATAAAGGGCGAACACGGAAGAAAAAACATAACACGTGGATACAACGCGTTTCTACGTTATTTTTCTTTTGAAAGTCCCACTCGGCCGACTACCTCCCATCGATATTGACCAACAATATGTATTCGTCTTCCTTTTCCTGTTTACATTATACTACATCCTATAATATGTATCGAACAATTATTCTGATGTACGACTGACATTAAGCTGCTCGCACAGTGTTGTAATAATATAAAAGCAGTGGTGGATTTGGAGAGGGACGTTGGGGAACGGAGCTACTTTTCATTTTTTTTTTCATGTTTAATAGCCCACCAATTTATTTATTCATCCAGAAACGCAGGAGACGCAGTGTTAACGTTTTTTAAAAAGGTAATTTTTCTTAGGAGAAATAGTGAAATTACGAAAACGAATGGTTTTTGTCCTTATTGCATAATATGTTTTAGATAAAAATCACGACATACAATTTTGAATAGTTAATCTTATTAAATAATATTAAAATCCTAGGTAATAAATAATCTTCATTACCCTTGAATGGCTTAAGCCTAAAAGGATGGTGAAATATTGGCGAAATCAATGCGGCACCGATAAATGTCTGTTATTAGCTAGTTGTTTACATTTAATTTTATTAGTGGAATGGCGATTTGCATTCTACTTCTAACACTGATCACTATGTTTTGGATTTTTCGTTGTCGTATAGTCATTTTTATTCGGATATTAGTTTAGGTAAAAGAAGTTTAATGAGAGTATATGCTTTCTGATAGAAAATTTATTTTTTAGTTTCTAGTTGATACTTTTATAAAGAAAACAGTTTTAAAGAAGACAATTTTCGATATGTTCTCAGTAGGTAGTTTTCTTACGTGAACAAGAAATCTATACCAAAGATGACCAAAAATTGTTATACATCAGAAATTATTAATGTCAGAGACTTAAAATGTATATATTATTTACAATAGCATTGACAAATTGACGTATTGACGTGTAATTAATAGGATACAATTTTCAAAATTTTTTGACCACTTATTAGTAATTTATAAAAAAATTATATAAAAACTACATTTCATTCTACAATAGGTACGGTTTCCTCGATAATTAATTTAAGAAGAATACATGTTAAATTTTTTCGATAGAGGAATGGTTTCTTAAAAAAATGTCTTTTTCTATAATAGGTAAGTAAGTCATGGAACGCTGATTTTTAACTAAGCCCAGAGTCCGTCTTTATTTTTTATTCCAATTCAACCACTGTATAAAAGTAACACGTCCCGTAACACAATTAGCCGAGCGGGCGTTGCGGTGTAACGATGTGGTAACGAAAATGAATGTTTACGAGTGGGTTTGAATTCCGTGTTTTCGAATAATTCGTAAATTATAGTCGTAGGTACCTATATATTATACACGCAAGTACAATGTGATATGTTAAAATTGTAATTAATGAGTCCGGGGGATGATTGGATTTTTTTTTTTGATTTTTAACGTTAAATCCAAAACAAAATATCGGTGGGGACGGATATTATAAAGCGATATTATATATTTTCACGTTAAAAGTGTAATAAATTTACCAACCGTTATATTATGCCGAGCGCGGTGCATTACAATGCATCGGGCGTCATTTATATCGTTTAGTTTTTCCGTAGGGGTCTTAACAATAATAACGAGCACGCGGGCCGAATCTGTACTAGAGTGCGGAAATTTGCATAAATACAACAATGCGTGTGTTTCGCATGCGGTGAGCGTCTCGTACTATTATTTAAATTAACAGAATACGCCGTCGTCAACGTTGGGAATATTATATTCTTCACGGGCGATCCTCAATCCTCGTCCTCGTCCCTTTTATTTTATACGTGTATATAATATGTACACACAGTGTTATTATATATTATATATATATATATATATATGATGAGTTGTTATATATATATATTTGTGGGGTATATAATATTTTACGATTTACGTACGGTTGTATATTATGATATACCGAACAAGTGTAACAATAATAAAAAGGAATTTTTTTTCGTATATAATGCACATAACGGAAGAAAAAATATTATATTTTATTAACAGCAGCACGTGTTTTCATTATAAACGGGTAATTACTGCATACTAAACGTCTAAAACAATATATGCGGTGCATAATGTATATTATAATACATAATGTATATTGTGTATAGGAAATAAGAATATAATAAATATCATTGTTCCCAACAAAATGAGCGGAAACTTCAAAACTATTTGCAAAAATCATTTCGTGTTCAGTGGCTATCGAAATAGCTGCAGCGTAATATAATACGTAGGCAGTGACTTTATTTTCATTTTTAAACTGTAGATTAGGTTAAGTGAGTTCGAAATAAATATCATAACCATGAGTTTAAACTTAAATTTAAAGTTTGCTTGAAAATTAACACAACTTACTAATTAATAGTTTCGAGTTAATAATCATTATTGTTTTTTCGATATTTATTTTTACAATCTACTGGTATTTCACTCTCATGTAGAGAAATAGGTATTTATTATCGACTATAAATAATAATAGGCTTATATTCGTAATATTTTGGTATATGAATTATTGACAAGAAATCATTACATAACATTATAAGATCAATTTGGTATGGTTATGGAGTAAATATTAACATCTATCATAGTCAAATGATAACGAAAATGTATCAACATTTTAAATACGATAAGTACCTATAACTAATAACTTCTTCAAAAATAAGTTTAATTGAGTTAAGTTTACGTCACATCGTTGAAAATATAACTCTTTAAAAGTAATTCTGTCAGTGAACATTAAAAGTTATTAAAATTAAAACAACTAATACCTTAACTTTTAATTCTGTATTTAACACTGTTTATTTCGTTAGGTAAACAGCCCATATAGAACCAAAATTTTTTAATTATTATACATTGATCATCTAACAAAATTGTTAACGAAATATTTGTTTAGTTTTAATATTATGTTAAAGGAAATAGATTTCATACCATTTTTTTTTAAAGATGTAATATATTGTTAACAAGAACACTGAATAAAAAATCTATTTTATGATAAGATTATTAAAACAGTTACTATACATTTTGTATTTTGTTTATTTTTAAACCTTAACATTTAAATTGATGAATGACGGACAGCTGATACTATTTAACCGGCTAACAGGTATATTATACCTAAACATTGTATAATTTGATCACTCAGTTTATGACTGCAACAAATAAGATTTTCGGTCTTTTTGAAAATTGAAAGACAAATTAACTGCACTTAAATTTTCCTTCTATTTCTATTGAATTTAATTCAAAATCATTATTATTATAACATTAAGTAGGTAATTATTAATTTCATAAACTGGATAATTTTTCACGAAAAGAACGATTTAACTTTTGATTTTACCGGGTATAGGATATGACATATACATCGATTTTCACTTTAAATTATTATAGAATTTTAAAACTTTTTTTGAATATAGATAGGTTAGTTTTTACTACAATAGAGTGATTTATAATTTGTAATCATAAAAATACTGCAGTCATTAACTATTTAAATAATTTATTTGATTATTATCATATTATATAAAAACTTTAAAAGAGATAATGTAATAAAGAATAATCAATATTATTTCCACAGTAAAAAATGTTTAACACTCAAGTTATCATCAAATTAAAATAATAATTTTATTTAACGCCCCTAAGGAAAAATAATACAGTAATACAGTAACAGAATATTTGAATAAATCATGTATTCATAAGGTGACTATATAATATATTACTAAAAAAATATATATACCTATACACATTGTTTAATATAACTTCATTATAATACAATGTTTTAGGTTAGAAAGTTTATCATAATTTGTAAATATTAAATGTTATCGTAGTTATTAAAAGGAAATACAATTTGTACACTATATAGTCATGGAGAACTATGTACTATATTCTATTGTTTTTGTTAGATAAATTATATTCTCTGTGTTAAGCCAGAATGTTATAAAGAACAAAGTTATAATATACCTTATTATAAGTTACAATTTTATGCCGAATGAGTATAAACTAAGTTGTTTGTTTGTTATTCCCTATATTTTAATTATAAAAGGTTTTATGTTTTTATTTTTTTCTAATTAAAGTTTTTTTGAACGATTTTTAATTATTATTTATAAATTGTATATTTTAATATTTTATTCCACTTTAGTTAATAGATAATTAGATTATAAGTTGACTCATTTCTCAAAAATGTCTTAGTTACGCTAATAATGGTACTCGTAATGATACTTATAATGAGCTCGTAAGTTATATTGTATTTGCATATAAATACTACCAAATTCAAGGAGTGTTAAGAATATGCAATTTTATGTTGCCTGTTTCAGAATATTTAGCATAAACGGCATATTTAGCTTTATTTAAACACATAACATATATTCTTAATATATACTATAATGTATTGTTTTTATAAAAATATTCGCATAATAAATAAATTCTGTTTGAAGATCACATAAAAGCATATAAAATATAATTCTATACATAATAATTATTATATTCTTGTATATGTATGAACAGTATTGTAGCTAGGATTTTGCAACGGGGGGGGGGGGGGAGAGAAAGAACTTAACTATAAATAAAACTATAGATTTTTACATTTTTGTGAGGTGTATTGCTCAATGCTCATATTTTTATTGGATCATTGAAGAACCAAGTTTAGTGGTGTATATACAAAAAAATTAAAAAATCAATATACAATTTATAAGTTACAATACATAAGGCTAAAACGTATGAAAAAGGCAATGGGAAAGGTGTTAAACCCCCAACCCTTTCTCCTGGTTATACAACTGTGTACGAATGATTTTTAATATTTATTATAATCTCTACATCATTAAAATATAATATTAATTGGTTTTAAAATTATATTTAAATTTTTTTTTACCATGAATAAGAATTTTTTGATTCGTAATTACACACACACACACATATATATATATATATATATATACATTATACATCGATGGGTTATTTTTTTTTTGTAAGTGAACCAAAAGAACTTGTGAGCATTGAGCTAAAGTATATCTAGTTTTCAAAGGGTTCTTTTTGGAAACATTAAAAAAATTTAAAAATATATTTTAAAAGTCATTTTTATGTGGTTCTGTATCAGTAAACATGATAGTTATGTAAAACATTTTTGCAAGGATTCTACAAAAATGCATTTTAAAGTGGTTTTATGATTATAAAATCTATTGTAGACGATAAAATATCAGACACTCTTCGTCAGATTTTTACAGTTTTCTAAATATTCAGCTTATTATCGAATGTAAATACAAAAACTTTATATTTTTTTTAACATGTTTTTTAAACCACTGTAACTTTTTTGGAAATTAGTATTTAAAAAAAATATCGGAAACGAGGTCAGAGGTATTGTATTTTAAATGCGATTGTTTTATATCGATTTTATAACGAGTGTTTTTAACTGAAGAATGTTATTTGAAATCCATTTTCCTTTTTCACGCGAACATATTATTTTCAGCACTAAAAATCAGCACGCGAAGTTCTCTCGAATTTTCAAAAAATAAATAAAAACAATACATTTTTCGTACAATAATTACAATAGCATAATATTTATACGTTTGAAAACAACTTGACACTGCTGTACATTGTGTGTTTCTATATATTATATATATATACGAGTATATAAATAACATTATTTATCATCGTACTCATATATTATTATAATGGACGGAGGAAATCAGACAGGTCGCTCTTCTCTCGACGTATAATATATAAATAAATAAAATAGATTAGGTATACGACTATACGAGTATACGCACCCCCGAACGGCGTGCAGTAGTGCGTTTTCGGATCGTTTTTTATCGTTCATTCGCTATGCGGATTTCCGGTGAGGGGTGTTTGGATTGGGACGAGGGGGGGGGAGGATGGGGAGTGTCGTAACTAGGACGTGCTTTTGACCCAACGGAAATGTAAAACATTCTTTTCGCGACGGCGACGACGACGACGATATGGCGTTATTCGCACGACCGGGTCCGGTGATTTAATAACGTTTTTCGCGCTAGGACTGGTCTCCTTAGCAGTTTGTCTCACCGACCATATCTGCACACGTGAAATGAAGGAAAACCGTGTCAGCCATTTCCGTTTCCCCGCAAAGCCGTTCGTCGGGTGGTACGGTCCGTGGCGTTTTTTTTAATAGACGTGCGATACGCATGCAGGCATATATGCACACAGTGTCCCAGTTCCGTCTGAAAGTCCCCCCCTCCCCATCGTCGTTTCACACCAATCGAACTTGGATACATCTGTACGTTCAACCTAACCTAACCGGGGGAAGCCAACCGTCAATCACGTAGTATGAGACCAGTTAATAATCGCAAAATAACGAAACACGCAAGTGACCACAACGCCAACGTAAAATCGACCTAAAAGCCGCGGGATAAAATTGTGGGACATTTGAGTTCGGAAAACGTGTTTTGAATTCATCAATTTTTATTCCAGGGATCGATCGAGACATTTGATTTGATTTTTCTTTTTGGCCATGTTGTTTATTATGGAAAAATCCAAATTTTTAAACATTGATTATATTTCAATCTGTAATAAAAAAATGTAAAATGCAAGTAGATTCCTAGAAGACAGGCTTACAAATTTAAATCTGTTTTCACATTTTAAGTCCGACTTTTCAAAGTTCTACAATTATATCCCCCCGCTTATTGGTCTATTAGGCGGAAATATCGGGATTACACAACAATAAAAAATGGTACGGGTATGGGACAATTTTTAGATTAATTTTAAAATTTATTTAAATATTTCTAAACGATTAGATTTTTAATTTTAATTAAAATTTATTAAAAATTGCCTATACAGAACCCTTTGAATATTGTAGGTGTTCCCGGTTCCGTCCCCTAAAAGTACGTGATACAAGTACCTATTTGCTATCTTCCGCTAACCAATTGATAATAATATACGAAATTTATGTTTAGAATTTAAAATATTTAAATTTTGTAATGTCATATAACTATATTTAAATGTCATTAATTTAAATAGATATATTTGTTTTTAAAATTAAAATTTCGGGGAATAAATGTGACGAGAAAAGTCTAAGCGTTTTGATTTTATAATAATTATAATTATTATTTATCAGGTATTTAATATTTATTATTTTTTTATATTATATACTGTGTTTTTAATGACAATATGGAAGGTGTGTGGTTTTTTCCACATACGAACTATACAATTATCGATATACGAACAAAACTATATCGTATACTGTATATGGTTGTTAAAACCGAATGTGTGTGGCGTTCATTAATGTACGAACAAAACTGTCTGAACTCAACCCGTATATTTCCGTATAATTCATCATCCGTCAATTTTGCTCTCAACAGCAATCTATCCGTCACCTTACATTTTTAAGACGTGACGTGACGTAACGTGTCGTAACCGGTGTACGCATGTTCATAAGAATTAATATTATGCAAGCCTTTCCGTTCGACGGAAGCCGCTTAAGAGGCCGCAACACCTGTGATTTTTAAGGGGTTCTGTATAGGCAATTTTTAAGAAATATTATGAAAAATAAAAATCTAACAATTTAGAAATATTTATGTACATTTTAAAATTAATCTAAAAATAGCCCCGTACCC
>JAIPRL010013886.1:0-10025 GCA_025469235.1 Pemphigus obesinymphae | reverse complement strand
GATAGACTCCCTTCCGACCGGAGTCGTAAGTAACGGGCGGGGGTGTGAGACCCCGTCGGTGAATTCGGTACGGTCCGTGCCTTCGGGGACGGGCCGGTGTTCGTCTTCCATATGTCGACGCTGGGCCAGAATGTACACCAGAGGGTCGCGACCACCGCTCTCGGACGTCCGTCCGTTAAAAGGTCGACCGTTGCCTGCCCACACGCAAATATACATGGTAGATTTCCCTTGCCCAGTGTCTTCGGACTACGACGCAACCGGGTAATCGAAAGGTCCTGACTTGACTTGCTTTGTGTGTGGGGGGGGGGGTACTCTGTCTCAAGCTTGTGCTTCTTCCAGAGGGTCGGATGTTTAAGGAGTTCTGAGGTGATGAGGGGGTGAATTTATGGTTTTTGAATTTTAGAAATTCAGAGGACGGTTTCATTTGTGGCCGTTGAGTAGGCCGGGGCGGGTTGAGATTGACTTGATGTGTGGAAAGGTCGAAAGGTCCTACCGTAGGCCTCATAAATATGGTACCACGGGTAGGCCGGGAGCCCCGCTCATCATGCACTACGAAGCAAGTCGGATATGATAGCGCCCCGGGAAACCGCGGGACGACGGGGCTTGGCTTCGTGGTGGCTGTAGCGGGAGCTACAGTGTGGCTTATAGGCCGTCGCTTGGCCAGGCTCCAAGGCATCACGGTGTTAGGTTCCGCGGGGCGGTGACTTGGGTCCTCAGGCTTAGCCGACTTATATCGGTGAGTCACGCCGAAGTCGTATAGTAGCGGGGAGTGAGTGTGAAAATCGTAACATAATAGGTACCGGTGGGGCTGGAAACGGCGAAACCCCGAAACCCAGGAACTACATATGCCTACGAGAAAAACCCCCGCCTAGACTACGATAAAATTTTGGAACACCCTCCACCCTCCCCGTTAAACGAACCAATTTCTCCACCCCCAACGTTGCTTTAGTCGACCAAACCGGATTTTCAATCGGCTAAATAGTGGGCCATGATGCCTAAAAATGTGGAATTCACCGGTAAATTTTTTTCGGTAAATTAACCGGTAAAATATACGTGAAATTAGGTAAATTGGAATATTTATTTTTATACATATAGCTGGTATACTTATATTTTTTTTCAAGTGAATTTTGTAAATTAATTTTTCATTTTACGTTATAACCTTATTAGTACCTACCTAACCATTATTTTTTTTTTTTTACAATTATTTAGTCATTTATATCATTTATACGCATAAAAACAAAAATCTTTTTTTTTTCATTTTACTATCTACACTTTTAAAATTCTTCACGGGAAAAAAACATTTTATTGATTTTATTATTATTCATTATACCTATTAACATTTAAATTAAACATAATAAGGCTAAATAAAAATGATTACACTACCTAGTAAAAGTATTTAAAATGAGGGGTCATTCAATTTTAAGTATGGTAAAAAAGACATCGGTAAAATTATTGGTATAAAATACTCTAGTCCATGTCAGATGTATGTAATGATCAATAATGGTACCTAAATCGGAAAACAGAGAGAAATTGATGACATTTTTTTTTCGCCGATTGTTTTTAAGGAAGTATTTTATGAAAATTGCGGTCGGCCAAATTGTTTGTGACCCCCCCCCCTTTTTTTTTTTATTATTATGCTCGTTCAGAAAAAAATTGCAATCGAATTAAACACACGAAAAAAAAATTATTTCGCTACGCCCCCCTGGCCCCGTGTATATACGTACAATATTATACTACGTTATACATCACTGCGCCTTGTTTAAAAAAAAAAAAAATAAACGTTTTATCGTTACTTGAAAACACTGGGCGGAAAATGTCCCGAGCACCGGATCCGCGGACCCGGATATCGTCCTGCCACCGCACTCGTAGTCGACGTCGAGTCGGACCGTTTTCGGCGCGGTCCACGCGCACACCTGCCCGGCCAGCGCCACGTTCAGGTTGACGCCGCGGAACCGGCTGACCGTCTCGAAGTTCCAGTTGCCCGAGCACGGGTTGAACTCGACCATGGTGGACGCGCAGCAGCTCGGGAACCGAACGTCCGTCACGGCCGACGCCCAAAAGGGGCCCGGCTTTGGCCCGCCCGTGTTCACCTTGAGCACGGACGCCGCCGACCACCAGTGCGCGTTCGGGTCGAAGTTGCACGGCGCCGACAGTGCGGGCGCCCCGAGCTTGCACATCACTTGGGCCCGGGCGCCCGTGAACGTCACCGGCATCAGGTTCTCGATGGACGCGAATATGTCGCGGGGCTTGCTGACCAGACAGTGGCGGTAATCGTAACCGTCGACGCAATCGTCGTTGTCCATAGTCGTGTGAAGCACCGCGGCACGACGAACGATTAATAATATTACGATACTATCAATTATTTATGTGTACCGCGACAATGTCGTTGTCGATGATCACGCACGTAAGTCGATCGACGCGTACTCCGTCCAACGTGTACATATTATACGGGATATTACGACGGTATGATCGTCTATTATTATTATTATTATTATTATTATTATTATTATTATTATTGTTATTATTATCGTCACGAAACGCACAAATCCATAAAACACTGGCGTATCGTCATAGCAGCATTATCGCGTATACAGGTTTAAAAATACAGTAAAATAAATAAATACCAAGTATAGGTACGGTTCTACGCGGTGCAGTGTTTTCGGTCGCACACCGCACTCGCGTCCCGACGTTATGACTATATAAGCATAGTCTATAACGGGCTCGGGATCAAACATTCTTCGCGAGATCACTTGGAAACGCCGCCTAAGATCCATCTGGCAAAGATCCAGAGACCCTTTCATCAAATCCCAACTAAACGCCCAAATCAATCGAGTTAGAAACCTTCTCTCTTCCCACCGTGAAAACGCTTGGTCAAATGTACTCTCCTCTCTCAGCAACAATTCTGAGCTCCGGCCGTCAACCCTCTCAAATCTTCAGATGGCACTCTCCACTACGAGGCAGCCCAAAAAGCCGAAATATTCGCTGAATCGATGGAAAATCAATTTAAGGTCCCTGTCTCCTCCCAACCCTTAGACGACTACATTTACGAAACTGTTCATCATCACAACAATTCCACTAACCACCCTAAAACTATCTTCTTCTCTCCTGGAGAAGTCAAAAATACCATCCTCCATCTCAAAAACAAAAGTGCTCCAGGGCCGGACTCCATTTCTAACAGTGCTCTTAAACACTGCAGCCACTTGACTATTCTCCATCTCTGTCGCATTTTCAATGGGTGTGCGCGCCTTGAGTACTTTCCCGCTTGCTGGAAACAAGCTGCTGTTATCATGCTCCCAAAGCTCGGCAAAAACCCCCTCTCCCCAAAAAACCACCGCCCAATCTCTCTTCTCAACACTCTTTCCAAAGCTTTCGAACGTCTCTTACTCACTTGCCTCAACACCCACACAGCCAATAAAATACGAGACGAACAATTCGGGTTTAGACGTCAACATAGCACCTCCCTCCAACTAGTTAACGTTCTCGACGACATCATCTCAAACATCAACCGACGTTTCAAATCTGTCGCTGTGCTTCTAGATGTCGAGAAAGCCTTCGATAAAGTCTGGCACCCAGGCCTTATCTTCAAACTTATTGCATTAGGTGTCCCTGCCCAGCTCATCAACATTCTCAAATCCTTTCTTCTTAATCGTAATTTCTTCATCAAAATGGGAACCAATTCCTCATCCATCAAATCCATCGAGGCGGGTGTCCCTCAAGGATCATGTCTATCCCCCCAACTCTTTGCAATATACATAAACGACCTTCCTCTCCTCCCCCACTCTAAACTCGCTCTCTTCGCAGACGACACCCTTCTATATTCCTCCAGCAAATCAAATTCTTCTGCAGTTCGCAATCTACAGCTCCAACTCAATCGCCTCCAACCCTGGTTTGACCAGTGGAGGATTTCAATACACCCAAACAAAACATCTGCAATTCACTTCTCCGGCAAAGGCATCTCTAAAGTCCCTCTTCTATCGATAAAAGGTTCCGAAATTAAATGGTCTCCCTCTATTAAATATCTAGGTATCCAAATAAACAAAAACCTAAACTTCTCCAAATACGTGAAACTCCAAATAAACAAAACTAAAGCAGTAGGTTACCTTCTATACCCTCTATTAAACCCAAAAAGCCCCCTATCTATAAACACCAAACTATACATTTACAAAACCTACATGCGCCCAATACTCACCTACGCCAGCCCAGCATGGGAATCTAACATCTCAAATTCCATCAAACACAAAATAGAAGCGGTCCAATCTAATACCCTTAGGAAAATCTGCGACCTCCCATGGTTTGTTAGCAACCATTCCATCAGACATTCAACAAATATCCCTTCCCTCAAAGACTTCATGACATCTTCATCCTTATCCCTAGCCCAATCCATATCCTCCTCTCTTACGACCACATCGTTAAAATTTCTAAACGTCCAGTAAACTCCAGAAAAATTCGTAACCCCCTCCCCCCTAAAATTCTAGAAAAATCTCTCCACTAACTTCATAAATTCTTCAACATCAGACTCTCTGTCTAAAAGCAAACGCTTGATACAGAATACCTTAAACTTCTTGCGTTTGCCTACCGAACCACCACCGGTGTTCCCGGATTTGTTTCGAATAAAACCATACTTAATTAATCACTCGGGTCACTCTCCGTAAAAGATTTCATCAATAAAAATGATCAAAAATCCTATTTTTCAAAAACCCATTCTCCAAATACAACCATATTCGTAATCTGGGCCGAACGGCCTTTCAAGCAAGAAACCGGATATTATATGCAAGACCCTATGACTACGGTCAACTATTACGCGTATTAACAATGTATAACCTATAAGACAGAATACTCATATACACAAAATCAAATTCCACTCCAAATCACTCAACTTGTCATAGGCTAACGCCTGAAACATGTAGGCCAACGGCCGTTCATCAAGCAA
Organism: Pemphigus obesinymphae; assembly: GCA_025469235.1. NCBI lineage: Eukaryota > Metazoa > Arthropoda > Insecta > Hemiptera > Aphididae > Pemphigus > Pemphigus obesinymphae. Next base: position 5,095 of record JAIPRL010013886.1, on the reverse strand, counting down.
AAGCAAAAAAGCATTTGCGTATTCTTCAATAATGGTTATAGAATATTAAAAATGAGATATAAATTTGTTTTGGGAAATGACGAACTTGAATATGAGTATTTATTTTGCGTATTTTTGCATATTTTGACGGTTTTTACACTAAAAGCACGGGTATTTAGCAAATTTTGACAATTTATTGCTATTTTTAGCGTATTTACGTAATTCCTTCGGCCAGTCAGCTAAATTGTTAAAAGTGGAACTTTTTTTTTTTACTTTTCAGTCAGTCAATTATATTTTTTATATTTTGATGCGGATAGTTATGAAAACGATGCGATATAAAGCCCACTATACGTACTCGTATTCTTTTTCGTATCTCGGCGGTTGACATCAACACTATCGTTATCGGGAATATTTTTGTAGGATGGGATGAGCAAACGTGATCGGTTTCAACCGATTGACTTGATAAACTTAAACTAAATATAGTGAATACCCAGTTGTATAGAAAAATAAACGACACCAAAACGAATTCAGTTTGTTTTCGTGGACCACGACTTTTACATATTGCGATTCGTAGTGTATAGCCTTCGTAAGTATAAAAAATACAGAAAATGACGAACAATTCGCGTATTAAACAATACATAACTCAGTTTGGAGGAAATATTTTTTCTATGGATGGGATCATATTGTTTTGTAAACATATTGTGAAACTAGGGTGGGTACCGATAGGCGATTTATCGTTACCCAACATTTGAAGACAGAAAAACATAAATTGGCCAAAAAACGTAAGGAAGATCAGATGAAAAATAAATCGCAACATTTAGTTTTTACTGCTATGACTTCTAAAAAAAGTTCATTTAATCATGACTTGTGTGATACCTTGCTCTCAGCTAATATTCCCTTATATAAATTAAACCATCTAAAAGTTAGAGGATCTTTATTGAAATATACGGGAAAAGACATTCCATTTGCGAAAAGGTTATGTTGACGATGTTTATATTCAAACAGTAAATAAAATTAGAATGTATATACGTTCACGGAAAAAAAATTTGACCGGTTAGCAACGACGAAACAACTGATATAACAGGTAGTTATGTAGCTAATGTTATTATTGGCACACTGGAAGAAAACGGACCTGGTAAAATATTTTTGTTAAATGTGGAAGAGTTACAAAAAGCAAATCATTCGAAAATTTTTAAATTATTTGAAAAGTCGATGAATATTTTGTATAAAATTAATACAAATAGGCGGGACGGGCGCGGGCGCAAGGAAAAGCAGTAAAAACAAAAGTAGAAACTGTGTTAGAGAAAAACGAGGGTTATAAAATTATGGTCAAAATTACTAAAATATTATCAGAAGATGGAAAAAGTTTTGAGGGATTAGCAGAAGATATTAAAGTAAATGACTTCGTATATTTTAAATATGCACCAATATAACGTCTGTGGGGGGCGTTCAAGTATTACTTAAACGCCTAGGGGGAAGGGGGGGTCTGTCGTGTGCTTACATTTGCTGACAAGGGGGGAGGGGGGTTAGAACCATACTGACGTCAGCAATAATAAAAAACAAAAATGTATAAAAAAATTCAAATTATGTAACAAAATATTTTTCATTTATTTTTAATTAATTCATATAAAATCGGAATTTTTTTTTTAATAGAGGGGTCGTCGGACATATGCTAACGTAATAAAGTAGGGGGTCGAACATTTGCTGATAAGGGGAAGGAGGAGGTCTAAAAAGGCCAAAAATATGCCGATGTAATACTTGAACGCCCCCTGTAGATGTGAAATGCTCATTTTCAATGAATAAAAATATGTTATCCCACAATCGCAGATCGTTTAAATTCGAAAACATCAAAACAATTTTTATTGATCTATTTTATTGATTTAATATTAAATTCTTAAAAAATGTTTAGTTATATTTTCATATTTTTGCGCATATTTCAGTTCTTTGAAGTGCATAATATGTGCATACATATTTTCAACAATTTTATTGAAACAAGTCCCGAGCCATAGTTATATAAGTTTATAACATATTGCACATTGCATACCCCTAAAATAATTGTGTGCAGTAGGTACAACACGCTTTATGTATAGTAAGTACGAAATCAGTGATTGTCAATGAATTGAATTCTACATTTCTACATAATATTATAATAATAATCATAAACGCAACTAGGGGGTGGGGGCATTGGGGGCTTTTTGATGAACTTTTTTTTTATGATTATTTACGTTTTTGTAGATAATATTATATGGGTAAAGCTCTACCCAAGGAGATTTTAGAACTAGTTGCGCCACGCTGATTATAATTTCAATGATGAAAATAAAAAAAACATCATTCGAAGAAAAATACATACCTATTACCTACCTATAATGTGTAGTAGTACGAAAATCAAAATATTTTAGGGACATTGGTAATATTAATTGACATAGTAAGCGGTACCTAGTCTATTTGCGTCCCAGAAATTGGGACACATTTCGGTCATGATAAAAGCAAATAATAGGTATGTGAAATATAAACGTATTATCACGTGTACATTATTATTTGAAAAAAAATGCGTTTATAGCAATAATAAATATCCACAAAGAATGACCATTATTTTATTTATTTTATAATAGAAAACGGGCAAAACCCCAAACAAACAATATATAAAAAATATATGTACCTAACAATAAATGTACATTCACGTTCATGCGTATTTCGCGAACGCCACTCGTTTCGGTCACTGTTTCGTAATTTTTTTTAAGGAATTTGAACAATTATCAGATCGTTCAAATTGAATTAAAATACATATTTTATATTTCGCTATAAACCCTATCATATGTTATATATTCATATATATATATATACTTATGTTATTTAGTATATAATATCTATATACTGTATAGTGTATATATATATATGCACATGTGTGCATATACGCACGCCTGTATATGCTTATGTCGCACTTTTATAATTCATATCGATTATAAAAACCAAAATTTTCTTTGTGATAGCCAGTCTCGCCCGCGAGGAGGTACTCGCAAGAGACCTCCGAAAAGGCGAGATATAATATTGACGTTTTATATTGATATACGTTTACTATTGTATTAAAGTGTTTTGTATTAAGATTTGTTTTATTAATTTGTATTGCCGTATACGTCGAAACCTACATTGACGTATACGACAATGCATACCATTTTTAATAAAAATAAACTTTCCATATTAGGTATATTATATACATTATTACAAAATGTAATATGATTTTTTTAAAATATAGGTATTAAAATAAAGCCGATTCGGGGATTTTAGCGAAATGAAACTACGGTGAGAGGGAAAAAAATAAAAATTCAGTTGGATACGTAGTTTATAATGCGATTGCCGTCGAAACAATCTAGGAGTCGAGGAATCCTCTACCGCATGCACCCATAAAAATGCTTACCGCATGGCCTACATTACTCTATTTTCCGTCGGGCGTAGCGGAATCGTGCAAAAACACGACCTGAAAAAAATCACAAAACTTTCGCAAAATAGTTCGGAGTCGAATTGCACCATGAACGGCCTCGGAAAACGGCGACGGATTAAAAATAGAATATTTTCAGTGGTATCATGGTAGAAAGAAAAAAGTTAGCGTTATATACAATAGTATTACGTAGGTAATGTAAAATTCAGGTGAAATCTAGAGTACCATTTTTACCATTTTTCACTCATTATTATTAGTAGGATGAATTGGAGGTTTCTGGACTTTCTATGTCCACATATACAAGCTAAAATGCTGACGTACCTCCTGGCATACCCTGAATTTTATTTCTTTTTTTTACCACCATAAAGGTAATTACTATATAACTTATCATATATCCTTATCATGTATTTTAATCATATTCAATTATCATATCACATGCTGCTACATTTTCAACGATCAAAAATACCATAGTTCATATACTACATCATACTACCGCTAGTGTAATATTCATAGTACGAACCCACTCGAGCCACCAACACAACGATCCTCGTTTGTGCTAAGCCATTCCAACATTAATGATATTTCAAATGGGAAGGACATTTTATAAAAGCCCTCTTACGTAGGACTTTTGAATTTTTTTTTTCTTATTTATTTGTGTTACGTCCGTTATAGTTTGTACCGTTTTTTCTATCATCACACAATTTCAAAGTTATTAAATTCCCAAAGAGAAAGTATCATTAAATGGGTCACCTTTTTTTTAAATGTTGATTTTTTTTTCTTCAGCGCATTTGCTTATGCTTTCTTAATGCTGTATTATATCATTATCCTCATCGTTAGTGATCGCTTCATTTACAAAGTTATAGAATTTTTGAAATGAGGTGGTGCATAATTAATTGATATAGTTTTAACAAATAAGAAAAAGGTATAAACATTTTTAAATTATGAAAAAAATTAAGTGTACAAATAATTTTCTTTTAAATATTTCATAAAAATGTTTTATATTTCCCGAGATATGTACACATAATATAGTCTGTCTCGTGAAAATCACACTGTATACATACATTATACATTTTTCTTTATAAAGAAATATAAATCAATAATAAAAAAATTAAAATGATACTGACATGTACTTAAATATTTTTAAACAATATTAGATAATAATTTTTCTTCAAAAGTCTTGAAATATCATATAAGATTCCATTAAAACTATAGGAAACTCGATTATAAGGAGTTAAATATAAGCAATTTTATCAAATTTTCGAAAATTTGAAATTAATAATCAAAAAAACTTTTTAAAAATATTTTTAATATAATTTATGAACATAAAATCTTTAACTATGGTTAACGTGGAGTTTAATTTTCTTTGAATTTGATTAAAAATATTATATATGTTTAATCTGTGATTTAAAAAATCAAAAAAATTCAAATTTATAAAATGAAAATAAAAATATTTTACTAGAAAAACTCCACTCTCAGGAATAGTTAATATTCAGTAATAAATTGTACGATTAATAGTCTATAATCTATATAATGTTACTCGACGAATAATAGTATAATATACATTACTCCCCATAACTATAAAGAAAATTTGAAAAACAAAATTCCAATACAATTTTAAAATTAAAATTGTAACAATGATGCAAATTAACAATGGCGTAGCGCATTCGAGTTAGTAAAAAT
>JAIPRL010013885.1:0-10026 GCA_025469235.1 Pemphigus obesinymphae | reverse complement strand
CTAGACGCAATTTGCTACCGGAAACAGGGTATGAGTGTAAAGATCGGAGCACTCCTTCTGGTAGTAAATTTGTTAACAGAGAAAAAAAAAAAAAAAAACCATCATTGTAAAACCACTAGCTCCATCGCTACGCTCAGAATCTAAAATATACATATATTTAATTCTTGTACATATACAATGTGTATGTTATATTTCTGTAAAATTAAAAATAATTTATGTTTATATGCTTTTGGCCCACTAAGTGCATTTAAATTTTCTTATGGCCCTCGAATAAAAAACTTTGGAGACCCCTGACCTAGAGTTTAGACCCTATATAGTTCATCGACTAATATATTATGGTACCTAATCAATTATGCTCGTCAATTATAAAAATAGTAAATAAAATTAATAATATTAACAAGTAGTTAATAAAAATTGAATGGAATATGATTTACTTTTATCTATATATAAATATCTTAATTAGTATACTATCTTAACTACTATAATATACATTGATTGTATGATGGTAAGAGGTCAGGATATATATACGAGATATAATACAGAAGGGGTTAGAAGTTGAAAGAAGGATGGTATAAGAGGACAGGATTCAAATTCATACGCACTTCTCTAAAGAAAACTTTAAATAAATACTGGGTCAGAGGACTTATTATAGCCGTATAAAAAAATTAAGAAATAAGCAAGTTTTATTTGTACACTTAAAATTCTAAAATATTCTGTAAAATTATGCACCGAAATTCATAAATATAGGTACTGACGTTACTCGTATTAAAAACATCAAAATATGGAAAAAAATTTGTATTTTATAACAATTTTAGTTAGGTATAACTAATACATTTTATGTTTTAGTGGAACAAGAAATGTATCGTATATATTTTATTTAATTAACATATTATAGTGAATATAAATAATAATAATTAACAGCAATTAAAAATAAGAATATTAATTACTAAATAGCATAGATATTTATTATTAACATATTATTTTACAATGCATACTTATGTCTTATACGACTACCTATATACCTTTAATATGTTGAATAAGATGTATGCAAAATTACTTTTTGACTGATTTGACGAATCATCATTTTAACTAGTTAAAAATTTACATTTTACATTAAAAAAACATAAAGTTATCAATTACAATATATATTATACATTTTGCATAATGCATATACAAAAATACGTAAAAAAAAAAAATATATATATGCAAAATTAAATTACAGATATAATTTTATCATATTCCCTTATTATGTTGTACTCACTTGGGGATTGCATAAAACATATTATATTATGTAAATTCTAAAAGTCCGTTGCCCTCATGATTAGAATTGCGGTGAATTTTTTTATAAATATATTTTTATAACATAGATTTCTAACCATTTTGTATTTTATATATAACTGAATATACATCATATTGAAAATAATCAACTTTAATATTATTATATTATCATTATTATTAAGTATTATATGTATACAACTATTATTCAAAGTAACATATTTTTTAGATTCTGAATAGAAAATAACTTAGCTTACAATATTGTAAATTTAATACTCTATAGTGTATTATATTTTCTAAAAACAACAAAAATCAAGTCGAGTAAGAATTTTGGAGTAAATAACCTATATATTTATATTGAAATTATGTAATTTTTTTATTTCCTCGGTTGTTCTCTTAAACATATAAGAAAAATACCGAAAATAATGGAAAATTGTGATAAATCGGAAAATAACTATACCGATATAGCTATAACTGTCCAGTATAACGGTAAGTACTATACCCACCTTCACTCAGGATCGTTTTTGAAATGCAATGACTTTTTTTCAAACTTTAAATAATTAGTTATGTTATACTATTCTGTCTGAAAACTGAAGGGATGATGAATCAACTTCAGGTTCCTCTATCTAGATGATATTTGAATATTTCGGATCATGGAAAATAATGGAACATTTAATATGTTAAAAATTGATAGGTAATAAAAATCGTGAACAACATAAATGTTTTCATCGTTTATCATAAAATTAATTCATAATTTCACTTACTATATACATCATTTGTATATATATATATGCAGTGCCGGATTTAAGGGTGGGCCCATTCACCAAATTCCACCATATGGTGATCCCTATAATTTTAGAAAATAGATGAATTGACGCGAGACCTTTTATTTTCGCTAATGTCTTCTTTTTTAAACAATTTTTGGTTTTTTGGAGCCTCCAAAATACACATTTTTTTTTTTTTTTTTTTTTACTTATTTCTTGTTTTTGAAACGCTTTTCGATTAACCTAGGGTCTCCACTGAACTATGGCCCCAGGGCTTCCAAACTGTAAATTCGGTCTTGTATATATTGTTATATATATATGTTGTATATATGGTTGCTGTTAATGTCGTTAATCGATTATTTGTTAGAATACGATGAACTATCATGATATTCCGAATTACATTCAAAATCACACAGAATTTCGATTTTTTGCAGCTACAGTTTATTGAAAGACGGTATTCCTTTGCGATTGCATCTTTTGAACTCCTGCGGCACACTCAAGAATGGACACAGTTACATCGGGAACATCGTCTTTAGATGTGAAATTTTCTTGACAATGTTAAACTGGTTCATGTAATATGTTTGCGCCAAACGTCCATCTTTTGATATTAATCTCATAAAAGTATTTTTCCTCTTCTACCTCCAAAATAATTATATATATATATATATATATACAAACTATAGGTAGTTGTAAGTATGCATAATAATCAGATCGCATAACAAATGTTAGAAAATCATAAACAATTTACTATATTAACCTGATATTTTAGTTATTATACGTATACATACTAACCGATTTTATCTGATTAATAGTAATTAATAATAATATATATATATTTCATTTATAGGTACCTACCAATAATAGGTACTGCGGCAAAAATCATTACGCGATTTTAAAAATAAAATAATATAAACGATAATTTAAAATCATTATAAATATTAATAACACAATAAATTTGTATGTTATTATATAATATGTATCCTAATATTATAGATTAAAATACGTACCTGTGAACGTATAAATTTATGTTGAACTTTGGAAAACTACTCGTATTTTACGAAGTAATTTAAAGCCGAAACGAGCTTCGTTCGATAACGTCAGAATGTTTCATATTCCGCTTTCTTGTTTTTGTAGTAGATATACGAGTATATTATATATTGTATTGTACTGTATATTCGTAAAATGAGTTGAGGGTAAAATTAGTTATCTTCAACGTGATATTTCTGAATATATTTTCCGTAGAAACAAATGAACTAAATTCGGTTCTATTTACATAATTTACCAATTAAGAAAATGCAGTGCCCGACAATTAGATTATAATATGACTTTCTATTCGGTATATATACATATACGAACTCGAACATTCGAGGAATATTATTCTCGTAAATATATATCTATTTATATGAAATGTTTCAAATTTCTATTTATTTATAATAAAGAACACAAAAACAACTGTACAGTAGATATACGTGGACAGCAAAGATCAAACAGAATCTCACATCGTATAGATAAATCATCTCATTTTCATGAGAAATCCCCGAGAAATTCACTGCGAAAATACATTTATAAAAGTATACTATGTAAACTGAAACATAAACTATAGTGAAAACAATAATAATATTTATATTACCAATAATAATAAATGTTGAAATAATATACACGATACTAGCATATTTATTGCCGTTTTATTGTGCAGTTAAATTTAATGAAAAAGTAATGACCAAATCACATTTGCAAAATTGAACTATCTGTCGACGGAAAAGAAAACATCTTTTCCCTTTATTTTTTATTTATTGTCCACGGGTTATGTTTTATTTTGTTTTTGTTACATGACAAAAATTACATCACTAAAATCAATAGTAGGTAAAAAGTAAATTTAATCAGTGGCATATTTTCTACTTTGTTCTGGAGGATCCAAAAGGTATTGAAAACAAACAATTTATAAACAACCCTCATATATTTTAAATGGATATTTCATTAAATATTTAATTTTTTAAATATTTTATCATTTAATATGAATAAAAACAAGTGATACAAATATTTTTCAATATTAGGTAAGTATTAATTTCTCGAAAAATCGATTAAGTATTGAAATTGATATGCACAAAATATTATAAATCATATTACTCAGAAAAAAAAAATGCAATCATAATCCAGCTAATAATAATTTAATCTTAATGTTCTCAGTTATTTAAATATACTTTTATAAATAAAAATGTAGAAGTCAAAAATTAAATTATTTTTATCTTATAGTAATTCTCTGGGTGTACCAAATCTGTAAATTAAGTATTTGATCTGTACCTCCTGAACAGTTGATGGGATTACAAATTGTATAATAACTTTTTTAATAGAACTCACTAAAGTGAATCAATTGGTCTTCAGAAATTGAAAATGTTCATAATACCACATGAAAATGTGTTCAAATTTCGCTGTCATTAGTTTCTGATTAAATTATTTTTAATTATTTAATCGATTTATTTACACTAAACATTATTTCAAATTCCTTTACCTACTTTGACAAGAAGAATTACCAAATAAAATAATAACACAATACTCGTAATTAGGTACTAGATATGATTTTTACAAATATTTTAAAATTAAAATAATAAAATAATGAGATATTTTAACATATTAATACATTATGTTTAATGATGATAAAAATGATTATCATTTTTCAATTTATATACAAATATCATTTAATTCAGTAAACTACCTATGATCATTTAAAAATATAATTACACCATTTATGATAAAATAACACGTTGGGGAGATATCATAATATCATAATATACCTAAGTATATTATTATATAAGTTTATATTACTTTAATTTTTTGGATGGATTAGAATCCATTCAAAGAAATAATGAAAGAAGTTTTAATTTGTTTTTAAGTCCACGTGCATTTGCTCATCATCCATTAGGAGTTTTACATCTATGGGATGTACTAAAGTAGATACTGCATAGTACATTGTACTTCAGCTTATTGTTTTAAATGATAAAAAGCCGAAAAAAATACTGGTGTGTATTGCATTTAATTGTATTACTGCATACTTTTATATGTAAGTAGTAAGTACAAATATGAAGAAATATGTAACCTTTTTAAGGATGATATTTATTCAAAAATTATATATGAAGTTTTTTTCATAAACAGAATTAGGTACATTTTTATACTCCAAAAATTGTATTCCTTTATCCACAATAAAAAATATATATATATATTATAGAACTGCAATTTTTTCTGAGTCAATCTTTCAATATCAATTTTGAATATTTAATTATGTTTTCACTACAATAAAAAAAAATGTATATTTATATTGTATTATTAGGTACCTAAATATCATTGATTAAACATTTTTATTTAGTTGATGGACAATATGAATTTCATTAAATGTACTAATATACATTAAATTGTCCTCTAAAAAAATCGAGTTTCTGGAAACTACCTATATAAAATTATATGAAATGAACGACACAAGGAAGTATCCTAACGTTATGTGAACACGCCGATTTTTTTCTATTTAAACATTTTTGAATAAAAAATAAATAAATAAATAAAAAAGGTCGGTAGAAGATGGTTTTTTACTTTTTTTTAAATACTTTTATATCAGAGTACGTTTAACAGAAACTCTACATATAAACAAACTACCTACAGGATAGGATTTTTAGAAAATATTAAAATTATTAGTTAATTGGTGAATAGCCTAAAAGAGGTCAGGTCATGACAAAAAATAATACATTTTCATGTTTTTTTTATTTATTGGTTCTTGGGAGTTACTCTGGGATTCCTACTGTAAATACACCACTAAATTTAATACTCTGGGTATATCTACTATTCTTTAATTTATAAATATATACCTTTTTCTCCTTCGCCATCTCTCCCAACTATATAATATATATCAGGTGCATATGTTATTGATATATTTTTTAAATTATATTCATACTTGTGTACCTATCATGGGCGTTCTCAGGAATTTTCTAGAGGGAGAGGCCTGAAATTTTACTAGAATAAAAAGGTGGGGAGGGGCTCCGCCCCCCGTTGTCATAATAATTTGTATTGTTTTAAAATAATATACACATTTTAACACATAATACAATAGACTTTAATAATAGTTTATTAATATTTTAATGACATTTAATTAATGTTAACTTATAACAAAAAATCTAATTTTCGTGGCTTTTTTGCCAAATGGTCCAACTACACTTCCTCAGGTGTTAATGGCACATCTCCATGGATTTAAAATAATACCGAACAATGTTATATTACTTACCGTTGGAGTTACCACATGAATTTTTCTACTGAAGTACGATAACAACGTACTTTTTCTCTTGTTCTTCTTCTCATATCCCATTGTATTATATTGACACAGGCATTACGGACTACGACCGTGATTCGTGTGATTTAAAAGTCACAACGACGTCGAAAACGATGACACGGAATTAATTGTTATTGAATTATTGTTCTCTGTGACGTATTTCAAATATTTTCCGTTTGTCCGTGATAAGGAAACTGATAGTGATTACAGAGGCGGCTCACGCGGCCCAGCATGATGAAGCGGCCGATCCGACGCGGAATCGATAATACCTATACCTATTAAAAAAATTCTGAAAACCATTACTATAGATTATAATTTTTGTTTTCATTCAATTCGTTCCTCTACATTATAATAAAATGATTTTTTGCGTGTAATCGTTGACGTTTTTTTTAAAAAAAAAATTTTAATTTCAAACAAATATTGTATTATAATGAAAAACCTCAAAAGTTTGATCATATTACATAATTTTATTACATTCAAACACTTCAAATATAAAAAGACTGATTCGTGATATTTTAGTATAGGCACATATATTATTATGTATTTATTATTTATCTAACTTATACGTTTTACTTGTTAAACACAACTATTAAATTATATTAATTTAATATTATATAATAGGTAAAATATTATCTTAAAATAAGTTTATATTTGTTTCGTACCTACTTTGGTATAATCCCGTTTTCTTTAGTAAACATCATTATGTTTCTATTATCTATATATATGTATATAGGACACGGTATTTAATCAGTCTACTGGATGCGCCGTCGTATGTTTATTCATACATATTATAGAATTTAAACCAAATCTGATTATCGTCCGTTATCATACATATAGTATCGAGTAGATTTTAGTTAAAATCGATTTATGGACCCTGTCTCGTGATTTATAAATACGCATTATATAGGCACTATATATGCTCTATTATACATTATATATTATACAACATCCTATCAGAAACAAAACATTGATTACAATTTTTTAAGCGATTAAAAAACATATGCCGAACAATAAGGGGAAAAAGTCCAAATCAACAGAATTGGTTATCATTCGCCGTGAGTAATTGGAGCGTAGATAATAGTATCCTGAGGTGTATCGGATTTTTCAAATGAAAAATAAACCAAAAACCGTCTAAAGCGATTAACGTGAGCTGAATATCGTTTTTTTTTTTTTTTTTTTTTTTTTTTTTATATATATTTTCAGTTGTTTGCGCTTTTTAATTTGTTCAACTCAACATGTACATTGTACATATATATATAGACTCACGAAAACTTTTAGTGGGTTTCTTTATCGGATTAACATTGGCCTTCATCGCGGACTAAACCCCCTTTGACCCCCTAGCTCCGCTCCCCACAAATTTTTCGGGAAAACACTTGGAGATAAATCCTAAAAATACTAAAGGGTCCTTTAGAAGATTGCTACGGGGAACACGTTAATCTCTCCGCATAGAACAAAACCAACCAGTATAGAAAGGATTTTAAAAAAATAACCGGAGGTACGAAAACAAGATTGCGTGATGGACACATGATGTATATACTTATATTAACGATTTTTATCGATTTTTTTTCACCTTGAAATAAAGTCACCACTCTGTATGTATATATATATATAAATCGGTTGTAAATATATAGAACGGTCGGATAGGTTCGGCCGTTTTAAACTTCAAAAAATTGGTTTTTCGACAAATTAATTTAACCTTTTTATACCATATTGGCCGTTATGTGCTTGCGTTCTTAACCGTTATATAAATACTATACGAACGAAGCTATATATTGATTTTACAATGATGTTTATTCATTATTGCTGTGATGAGCATCTCTCCGACCAGAAGGAGTCGAGTAGGAGTTTTGGCGTTTGTACATGTTAACGATAGAAAATTGATTCTAATTGGTACTTTTGATAGGTCGTTTTTTTTTTTTTGTTTTTCCAGTCATTTGCTCAAGCGTACCTACAGAAAAACTAACTTCTATACGGTTTACGCAGTATAATATGTATAAACAACGAAATAACAAATAAACAGATGTTATGGTAATTTGAATTAGCTATTTAAAGTTCATTTGGTTCGTTTTATTTTTATAATATTGAAAAATTTTATATCGAACTTCTAACATGACGTGTTTTATACAAACGTGTGAAGGATATAATGATTTTTAATACCTATAACATGTAAGTTCCTAGACGAGAGTTTAGATTCGAAACAATCGTGTATAAGTAATTTAAGCGATTTTATACGAATAGCCGAATATTACGTATACACAGCATCATAGTATTCTAGTTACATCTAGTTGGAATCTTAATATTTTGATGATTTTAACTAAGTATTTATTTAACTATGATATTTTCACTATTTCCGATTAATATAAATATTGGTAAAATTAGTAAAACTAGATAATTTTTCAGTATTTAAATAAAATATATATATATATTTATCTATAAATATATACCTAGATTTTAATGATCCTGGATAATATATATGAAAAATACTAAAATACGAATTAGCTAGAAGGCATGTATGGTAAAATTACCGACATCTAACTAATATTAAAATTCAAATGTAATATATTAGGCAGGCGTGTATTTGAAGGGGGGCGAAAAAAGCGATCACCCCTCCCCCCCAAAAAAAAAGCCCATGTGTTATTATACTAAAGTGGATAATTAATTAATTGTGTTATATAATTATATAATAATACCTCACCACTATGGTACACTTTAAAAATCGTTATTAACTATTAGAATTTCGTAAACTGACTAAAAACTTTTTGGTGATAATGTGATATCTTAATAAAAATACGATATTTTTTATGGAATAAAACCAATATATATATTGGTCCTCCGCCGTGTATTCGTCATTATCTATCGGTAAACTTTATTGGTACGATAATATTGTGTTAGCCGTTAACTGAAAAATCAAATTTGCCGTTGTCTGTTTTAGTTTTGGCAAGCCCTCTGTTGTACTATTTTAATAATTTACGTTTATTATTATGAATAGATGAAAAATTCTAGCAGGAATAACGAGCTGACTGCCAAAAAAACCTTAAGGTAGGAAAAACATATTAAATTTATTAGTTGAGAAAAAGTTATCTGGTGTATCAGAGAAATTATGTATTATATTCCAGTAGAAAAAATGGTACAAAATTTTGCTAAAATGAAAAAAAAGAAAAATAGATTTAATAATTAAAAAACTAAAATTATATTGTTTATTTATAAGAGTATATTATGTGTACATTTTATACTTGTATTATTTGTTTATAAATATATAAATATATATATAAATATTTTTTTTTTTTTTTTAAGGAAGGAAAGTCGTATACATGTCAAATACACATGCATATACATATTCACTTTCTTCGTGTGTATAACGATATACATATAGGTTTTTTTCAAATGGAACCCCATGTGCAGGGTTCCCAATTTTTATGTAATACCAAAAATAATGATAAAATAAAATATATAAATATAACGTCAATACAATTTGTCGTATGATATTAAAGGGAAATGGAAATTAAAATCCAGGCTGTAAGCTGGGTATGACATTTTCCAAAAAAAAATCTTCTTCTTCTTCTGCTTCGCCTTCTCTCCCAACTATTTGGGGTCGGCCACCCTGGTCCTACACTTCCACTTAACTCTATCTCCCGCATCTTCTTCACTTACTCCCACCTTCCTCATATCACTCGC
>JAIPRL010013884.1:0-10030 GCA_025469235.1 Pemphigus obesinymphae | reverse complement strand
ATTACATTGATATAATGGTTATACAGATAATAATGATAAACGCACCTAATTAACGGCCGACCTGATATGATTAAACCGCGACTGGCGTTGTCGCTGAACTCTGGATGGCGGCGTTGACGGCGCACGAAAATATAATATTTCGCCCGGCTACAAGTATTTCCGGCAAACGAGACCCACGATGAACGGTAACACACACCGTGACACGACGACAACTATGATTTATAGATTTCATATATGATGAACAATTATTAAAGTAAACAGCAAACAATAAGAGCGCCACTATGGCAAAAGACGAAAAATAGTTTGATGTTGCCGCGATGGCGAACACGACACGACAAATACGACCGCGCGGAAAAAGGCATACGAAAGTGCACGAATGCGCATGCACGCGGCCGTTGACCGATAAGCTAAATCGATCCGTGGTTACACAATTACAATCTTATAATATTGCGTAAACAAGAGATATCATCCTCGGCTACTGGGATTTGGTTGTATGCTCGCACTAAATCAATCGTCGAAAATATCCTTTTATCGTGGAGGAAGTGCGTGAAATCCTGAATGTGACGAACAGGGTAACGATCTGGGATTGTTCGGGCATTAAGTGCACGATAATCCCCGCAGGGTCGCCATGCGTCTGTGGTATTTTTTGAAACCAGATGGAGTGGTGCTGACCACGGGCTTTTGGAAGGTCAAACTATACCTAGGTTGATCATAGCCTCAAACTCCTTTTTGGCTGACTTGAGTTTGTCTGGTGCTAAGCGTCTCGGTTTGCATGAGATTGCCGCTACAATATAATTCGCTAGATTCAAAAGTAAATTGTAGCAAAATATCGCCAAATTAATTTCTTTTAGAAAAATCTATATACATACTACGTAATTATATTCATTATAAGTATTCAAACAGTATCTAAATATATCCTTGGACAATATCTAAAAAAATGAATCAAAATAATAAAATAAAATAAAATCCATGAATTACTCACAAGGCTTAACATTTCTAAATTACAATTGTAAAACAAAATTCTGTAAAAATAATGTATCTCAAACTAGATTAAAATAAAAATTTGAAATTTTCAGTCTTTTGTATAAAGTAAAACAAATAACTATGTATAAAAAGAAATATAATATGGCTATTAAACAAAATATGTGCTGAGATAATTTAAAAAAAAATTATAATAACAACATGTTTCAACAATAATTCATAATATGGTATTTTTTATAATATCTTTTAATTTTACTTATATATAAATAATATACAGTAATATATTGTTAATCGGGTGACGTCCTACAGTTAAATTTAGTTGTTACTTATAATGATATTGTATGATACACATTAATTTTACATTTATTTATAAATATTGCTATATTGTATAATATATATTAATTTTTATTTTGAAGAACTAGTACATTTTTTAAGTTTAATTATAACTATTGAATAATTGTAGTTTATAAATTAATAAATCAATTGATTCTACAGTGGAAACCTATTTAAATGGTAAGTAGTAATGTTATAAATAATCAAAAAATAAGATTAATCATATTTAGAAATATACAATCGCCTAGACTACAATACCTTTGACAGTTATTAAACTAAGTTTATAGTATTCTTTCAATAATATTCAGTTTTATATGATTTATCGTTAGAATTAATAATGGCCAATAAGGCCATGTTTTTTGGTGCATGGCTTGCACTATTCAATAAAGCACCTTGTGATAGACGACATTTTTCGTTTTATTATCAGGCGCAAGAACAAATAACGCAAATGGTCTTCCGACCCGTGAACATATATTTGACCAAGGGAAAAACATGTATTTTCTAGATTCAGACCACAAACTTTCAAGGATTGGTCTTGTGATTTGTTAATGGTCATGGCGAATGCAAGACGGATCGAAAATTCAAGTCGTTTAAACTCAAACGGCATATCGAGATCCTCGGAATGAGAACTTTCTCACCTTCGAATTTTCCTTTGAGTATCGTGGCGTAAATCACATTGTTCATCAATTTACTTATCACCAAACGCGTTCCATCGCACAGTTTTGGTTGGTTTATGATTCGAAGCATGATTACTACAGAGCCAACCTTTAGTCGTAAATTGTGCGGTGGTAAGCCAGGCACATCCAAGGAGCTTAAAAATTCAATTGGATAGTTGGTAGCTTCATCTTCATTTGTTACACAGTCATTAGATTTGAATGAATGCAGTGTACCAATGATCTCATTTTGAATTATGTAGTTTAAGTCATATACATCTTTATTCTTAGCCGCCAAAATTGCTCGCTCACTCAATCATTCATTATTTTTGTGGTTAGTAATGATGTTTAGGAATACTTTGTTGATGAGTTCGTCTTTGGTTGAGAAAAAGTTACAGAAATTAGGATGAAATGAAATCAATCCATTTGATTCGTCGACAGGTAATCGACCATTACCAATAGTCAGCAATTGTTGTTCAGAGAAATCTTCAGCTGATATATCGTTCAGCATTGCAACTCTCATATTTGTTTTCAACTGAAGTTTCTTCACATAGCGCCATAGATTCGATGATTTGAGGCAAGCGTTTATTACAGTAAAATTATTACGCCTCCAAAACATCTCGAGTAATTGCGTAGATCTTTCAATATTCGGTTAAGTGCTTCCAATGCACGTTTGTGCATTTTTGATAAAACTTTGACCATCGCGGAGTGTTTTGCAATATTACATGTTGGTTCTTCAATAGTTTAAAGATTTAACGGTAATTTTAATGCTGAATGAGCCGTACGGCATCCTTCTAACAATGTGGCTGCTATTCCAGAAAAAGCAACTACAAACGCAATGTTGGATCTTACACGAACAGTTTCTAAAACTAATGACATGAGAAATGTCTTACCAGTTCCACCAGGAACATCCAGGAAATATAAGCCACCATTTCCATCATCAATCGCCTTCATTAATGTATCATAAACTTTCTTTTGTTGGGGATTCAACAGAGGTACATTCGTTTAAGCTACTAAATACGTTCCCGTTCCAATTTTCGATTAAATGCGTCATTCATTTCACGATTCGGTGTAGACATTCCTAACCTGACTAATAAACTATCGCACATGAGGTAACACATGTCTTCGATTAAGAGCGAAGCCCGATTATGTATTTCCTCATACATCTCAAGATCGGGATTTCTTGAACTGACACGAATTTGATGTAAAATGTCTTCTGACATATTATCCTTGTATTTGGGCCACAGGTTAGATGGGGTGATGGAAAGCATGTCGAAATGATGATAGCAAATAATGTGCGTATATGACTTGGAGATGCAGAGATAATTGCTTCGACGATTGTCGTAACCCCATGGGTATCGTTTTCTAGTAAATTGAGTTCTTCACATGTAGCACGATATGTTGGGAATATTGTACCATTAACAGTCCTTAGTGACTCAAATGACGTTGGCCCACGCATATTTACCAGCAACAACCGCAAATAGAAGTATTCATCATTCATTGGATGAACTCAATATATACGACCAACAGCATGAATAGAACGCACATCCGGATAACCAGGAACTGCATGGCTTTGCTTTCGTCATTGAAAATTCTTCGATGAAGCATTCCAAGTGTAATAACGTGGCATCTCCGAGTAAAGCAAAGTTCGTGCAAACGGATCGCTTTGGCAGATCGCAAAGAAACTGGTCAATGTTGTCGCTGGAGGTGTTTCAGCACGTTGAACAACATTTGAAGCCGTGAAATATACTCGGACATAGGATACTTTTTATTTAAGATTTTATTTATATATTTATATATTTATATATATATGCTTTTTATTATTTTTTTTTTTAATGATAAAAAGTATCCTGTATCCGTCTCCTGGTTCTAAGCTACCAACCCAACAATTTTCAGCCAAATCGGTTCAGCTGTTCTTGAGTTATAAATAGTGTAATTAACACGACTATTTTTATATATATATATAGTAGACAATACAGTAATATATTGTTAATCTGGTGATGTCCTACAGTTAAACCTAGTTGTTACTTACAATGATATTCTATGATACATATTACATTTACATTTATTTATAAATATTGTTATATGATATAATATATATTATCTTATTTTTTAAAGAACTAGTATATTTCTTAAGTTTAATTATAACTATTCAATAATTATGATTTATAAATTAATAAATCAATTGATTCTACAGCGGAAATTTTTTTAAATGGTAAGAAGTAATGATATAAATAATCACAGAATAAATTTGATCATATTTCAAAATATACACTCAGCTAGACTACAATACGTTTGACAGTTATTAAACTAATCTCAGAACATTTTTACAATAATATTCAGTTTTATATGATTTATCGTCAGTCTAATATAAAACTTTAAAAGTTAAATGACAAGTAAATTAGTTAAAGCAAAACGCAAAATCAGGTAAAAATACAAAACTGTATTCTATTTTGAATAACTAGATTTCTTAAGTTTAATTATATCTGTTAAATAATTATGGTTTATAAATTGATAAATCAATTTATTCTACAGCTAAAGCCTTTTCAAATAGTAAGTAGTAATGCTATAAATAATCAAATAATAAGCTTGATCATAATTCAAAATATACAATCAGCTAGACTACAATATGTTTGACAGTTATTAAACTAAGCCCAGAACATTCTTACAATAATATTCAGTTTTATATGATCTATAGTTAGAATTAAAGCAATACATTGAATGAATAATGTTCAATAAAACCATGGCTTTTGCAATAAATTATAACGAATCAAATTACAGCAATTCAATTTCTGATGTAAAGTATCACAATAACCTATACACTGTGTTTATATTATATTATTGTACCTGGTTATTTATTTATTTATTTATTACGGAAGGCTAATTAAGTATTTTGTCAAAATAATTTATTTTAATTTCGTAATAACTCCGAAATTAATGGTGTTGGGAACAGTGTTCCAAGGAGATATATTTGGGTTCAACGCCATCTAAGTAATTATTAGGTAGTCATTATATTGAGTATATATGTTGTAAATAATTATATATTTTATATCACGACTTTTTGAAATAATAATAAATAAAGTTATATAGTATTTAGTTAAAATTTTATTGCAATTTACACATGATGTTTTTTTATAATATGGGTTACAAGTTATTTACAATGCTTTATACTTGCTAATTATATATCTAATCTAACATGGCCTAGGTTCTAGGAAGTCAAATCTTTTCAATGCTAATACATCTAATAGGATTAAACCATTTCTTAAACAATATTTTGCAAAGTACGTCAACTAAATTTATTTTAGAAAAAATATATATAAATACTTAGTAATATTATAATATAATATAATTATTATAAGTCTATGCAAACGGAATCTAAATCGGGCTTCGGTGAATTTATATCAAAATAATAATATAGAATATAATCAATGAACTATACACAACGTTTGAATTCTATATTTTACAGTTGTAAAACGAAATTCATTAAAAATTAGGTCTCTCAAGCTTGATTATAATAAAAATTTGAAATTTTCAATCTTTTGTACAAAGTTAAAAAAAAAACTATGAATAAAGAGAAATATAATATGACTATTAAACAAATTATGTGCTGAGAGAATTTAAAAAAGATTTTGAGTAATAACATGTTTCACCCGTAATTTATAATAGGGTATTTTTTTTAATATCTGTTAATTTTGTTTTTAAATAATAAACAGTAATATTTTTGTTAATCCGGTGATGTACTACAGTTAAAACTCGTTGTTACTTATAATGATATTCTATGATACATATTAATTTTACATTTATTTATAAATATTGTTATATTATAAAGTATATAATAATTTTTATTTTGAAGACCTAGTATATTTCTTAAGTTTAATTATAACTATTCAATAATTATGGTTTATAAATTAATAAATCCACTGATTCTACAGTGAAAGCCTTTTCAAATAGTAAGTTGTAATGGTATAAATAATCAAAAAAATGGATTGATCATATTTCAAAATACACACTCACCTAGACTACAATAAATTTGACAGTTATTAAATTAAGCTTATAACTTTCTTACAATAATATTCAGTTTTATATAATTTTTGTCAGAATTCAAGCAATACATTGAATGTATAATGTTCAATAAAACGATGGGTATCGCTAATAAATGATAAAGAATCAAATTACAGCAATTCAATTTCTGATGTAAAATGTCACAACAACTTATACACATTGTTTATATTATATTAATGTACCTGTTTATTTATTTAGTTAAGTATATATAACGCAATACCAAATATGGTTTTTGTTAAAATCAATTTATTTTTATTTGGCTATAACTGTAATAACCGAAATTAATGGTGGTCGGAACAGTGTTTCTAAGAGATACATTTTGGTTCAACGCCAATCTAAGTAATTATTAGGTAGTCATTATATTCAGTATACATGTTGCAAGTAAATATATATTATATATTATGACTTTTTGAAATGTTGATATATAAACTTATATAATATTTAGTTCATAATTTGTTGCAATTTATACATGATGTTTTTTTATAATATCGGTTACAAGTTATTTACAGTGCTTTATACATTTCCTTGTTAATACGAGATACGTAATATACATAATCTAATATGCACTAGGTTCTAGGAAGTCAAATCTTTTCAATGCTTATACATCTGATAGGATTCAATCCTTTCCCTAAACAATATTTAGCAAAGTTCCTCATTTAAGTTTCTTTTAGAAAAAATATATATAAATACCTAGTAATATTTATTATAAGTCTATGCAAACGGTATCTTAATTTGGCTTCAGAGAAATTATATCAAGATATTAATATAGAATGAAATCAATGAATTACTCAAAACGCTTAATTTCTATAAATTACAGTTGTAAAACGTAATTCTCTAAAAATTATGTATCTCAAACTAGATTAAAATAAAAATTGGTAATTTTCAATTTTGTTTATGAAGTAAAAAAAAAAAACAATAAATATAGAGAAAGATAATATGACTATTACACAAAATATATGTTGTGAGAATTATAAAAAAGATTATGAGAAACAACATGTTTCAATCGTAATTCATGATACGGTATTTTATATAATATCTTTTAATTTTGCTTATATATAAATAATATACAATAATATATATATATATATTTATTTTATATATATATATATATTATATATAAATAGCCGTATAGCACCACTGGGCGTATCAATGTCGTATATATCTATACTTTAAGATTTTTTGAAACAGCTTTAGCGCTCAGTGATTTTCTTAACCCATAATAGCAGTTATTCCCTTTTTTTACTCTAATATCAATTTCTACTTTTATATTATTGTCATTAGTTAATATTGATCCTAAATAATTAAAGTGGGACCCTCTCTTAAAGCTGTGGTTTTCTACTTTCATTATTTCATCTTGTCGGTAATTGACCTCTCTTCTATTCACTATTATGTATTCTGTTTTTTCATCATTGATTTATAAACCAACTTTTCCCGAAGTTTTTATAAATTTCCAACATGATGATTTAACTTTTCTACATTATTAGCTATGATGGCAACATCATCTGCGTAGGCCTGAAGGGCAACAGTTGTCTATCCTAACGAAAAACCTTCAGTGACATTTACTTCTCTGACAACCTTCTCCAACACTAAGATAAAGAGAACGGGTGAAAGTGCATCCCCTTGTCTTAGTCCCTTTGTTACTCTGACCGATTCTGAAGCTCTTTTTCCTGTTTTCACTTTATTCTCCATATATTTTAGGGAAGCTTTAACTAGGTTTACTAATTTCTTTGGGAAACTGAATTCTTTTATTATATTTATAAGACTAAGTCTATGGATCGAATCATAGGCCTTCTTAAAGTCTACGAATAATATGCGAAGATTTTTATCAAATTCCCATGCTATTTAAAAAATTTGTCTTAAGTTAAAAATCTGATCCGTGGTTGATCTGTTCTGCCTAAAACCACATTGGTAATCCTCCAGTAGCTCTTCCGTGCGAGGTTTGATCCAATCTAGAATGAAGTACGCCATAATCTTGTAGCTGACGTTCAGCAATGCAATACCTCTATAATTACTGCAGTCAAGGGGATCTGTTTTTTTTTGTACTGGGAAAATTAATGCTGAATTCTAATCCTGTGGTATTATCTCATCTTCCCAAATGTGTTCCATTAGCATATGTATGCTCGTAATTGTTTCACTATTTAGTGCTTTTGAAATTTCACTCGTAATCCCATCTAATCCAGGCGATTTATTGTTCTTCAGTCTTTTAATATGCCATTCGATTTCTTGTCTTGTATGTGAAGGGCAGTTGTCCTCGTTGTATACTATCTGTGTCCATAGAAACGGCTCTGCTGGTTTTTCGCAATTCAGTAAATATTTAAAGTATTCAGTCCATTTTTTCTCTATATCCTGCTGTGATGTTTTAGAGTTCCACCCTCTTCTGATAAGAAATTATTCCGTTTCTTGAAACCTCCACTTTTCTTGCTGATATTTTGATACATTTGTCTCGTTCTGTTATCTCGATGGTTTTAGTTTAATTATTCTAATATGTCTTGTGTATATCAGTTTCCAATCTTGTTATTCCGAGCTGTACTATTCCGAGGCTTATTATTACTTGGTTTCTGAACACATAGGTTTTTATAAGGTAGGGTATTAGCCCTACGCCCAA
Organism: Pemphigus obesinymphae; assembly: GCA_025469235.1. Classification (NCBI taxonomy): domain Eukaryota; kingdom Metazoa; phylum Arthropoda; class Insecta; order Hemiptera; family Aphididae; genus Pemphigus; species Pemphigus obesinymphae. The sequence goes on along the minus strand of JAIPRL010013884.1, from coordinate 1,396 downwards.
CCCCCAACCTGGAGGACCAGATCATTCCAATCAATTAAGACTAGATATTAATAATATTCTATTAGAATGATTTTATATAATACATATTAATTCTATATTTATTTATAAATAATATTATATTATATAATATGTGTTAATTTATATTCTAAGAACTAGTCCATTTCTTAAGTTTAATTATAACTATTTAATAATTATGATTTGTAAATTAATAAATCAATTGAATCCACAGCGGATTTAGATACAAAGCGTAAGTTGTAATGCTATAAATAATCAAAGAATAATCTTGATCATATTTCAAAATACACACTCAGCTAGACTAAAATATGTTTGATAGATATTAAATTAAGCTCAGAATATTCTTACAATAATATTCAGTTTTATATGATTTATCATCAGAATTTAAGAAGTATATAGAATGAATAATGTTTAATGAATCCCATGGCTATCGCTTATAAATTATAACGCATCAAATTACAGAAATTCAATTTGTGATGTAAAATGTCACAATAACCTATACACTGTGTTCATATTATGTTATTAAACCTGTTTATCTATTTATTTTATTTATTTATTACGGAACGCTAAATATGTATTTTGTCAAAATTAGTTCATTTTTATTTCGCATAACACCCAAATGGTTGGGAACAGTGTTCCAAAGAGATACATTTAGGTTCAGTGATATATATGTAATTATTAGGTAATCATTATATTTAGTATAATATATATGTTGCAAGTAAATATATATTTATTTTATATCAAGACTTTTTAAAATAATGATTTATAAAGTTATATAATATTTAGTTGAAAATTTTTTTGAAATGTATACATGATGTCTTTTTTTAATATAGATCACAAATTATTAACAACACTTTATACATTTCCTTGCTAATCAAATATTTAATCTAACATACCCTAGTTCCTAGAAAGTCAGATTCTTTCAATGCTAATATATTTTATAGAATTTACTCCTATCAATAAACAATTTTTAGCAAAATTAAGACAACTAAATTTCTTTTAGAGAAAATCTATATAAATACCTATTATTATTTATTATAAGCAGTGCCGGCGGAACAAATTGCGGGGCCTGGTGCAAATTTTTTTTTTACCGCGGTGCCTTTTGTATTAAATTTGAAGAGAGGTGGTCAGTAGGCCATTTGATGGTCGCCCTTATTCGAGGAATTTTTTTATATAATTTCATCGAACACATTGAATTAAAAAATGCAATATAAAATATAATTAATAATTAATTTAATCATCTTTATTTAATCAACAAATTAATAGCCAAACCTTGGTAAAATTCAAGTATAAAAATACCACATATTATATAAAACAACATTCTTTTTTGTAGAAAACAATTAAAAAACCTTAAATAATTATTAAAAACATTTTTTTCTGG
>JAIPRL010013883.1:0-10031 GCA_025469235.1 Pemphigus obesinymphae | reverse complement strand
CAAAATTAAAAACAGAAAAGTACCAGATTCGTCGAACGAAAAACTGTTTTGAAAATCAGACCATGTTATCATAACGTATTACGTAGCTGATAACAATTGCTAAATGGGAAGATGGCTGCCTTTTTTTTTGTTTACATTTAGTGTCTATTCTGATTTAATCTATTCTGTGATAGTAATATATAAATAAGTTTAATGTTTACAGAGTTGAACATATTCAATCAAAATAAATAGTAGATAACAATAATAATTATGATAATTGGACCGAGTGACGTAGACACCATATGCGCAGAACTTAGTTGCTGGCATACCATATGTTATTTCGTCATGGTTGTACCAATATTTTTCTAGACTGGCGGAACCCGGGGAGGTGGTAAACACACGGTTCCAAACTTGAATTTTTGTATGCACAAGTTTTCCGACCACTAACGTGTGATGACTCAAGATGGACCACACGGGTTATATGTAGGTACGTAGGCATATACTTACACATATTTAAAAACAAAAATTACTATTTTTAGTAAATTGTAAAAAAATCACTATCATCTTTAGTTATATCAATAAGTATATACGGTGTTTTTTTAATTATTACGGAACAATAACTATATATTTTGACAAAATGAAAAAAACCAATTTACTTTATTTTTTATATATATCATAAATTATGAAGTGTATGGTGTGCAGTTTTGGAACTTATCTAGATAAATTGTCTAGATAATTATTTACTAATTTTTTTTATCTTATCTAGATAAATAATGGGAAGTTATCTAAACAATTATCTTAGATAAAAATTTCACCTATCCAAGTAAATTTATCTAGATAATTTTTATAGATAAATTTTTACTAAAAATATAGGTACCTATATATTCATAGATATATAAATAAATTATTAGGTTTATATTTTTATGTAATATTTTATTAATTGTATATTAGATGAACTCATAATATACATATGCCTATCTATAAACTATCACGAAAATCTTAATTTATTTTTATATAATAATTATCATTTTCATTTGTATAAGCATTTAAAGTTTAAATACTACCTACCCCTCAGGATCGGATACAAAGGGGACTAAAGGGCTGTAGTTCCCTTCTATAATTTCAAGATCCGTGCCTGCAGTATGCACAACCATTCAAATAGGTATATTTTTTGATAGCTAATCATGGATTTATCCCATTTTCACCATTTGTGATTCCTAATTCTACGCTCGTTACCCCCAAACTCTGCTCAGAATCGTTGTTTAAGAGTAATAATTTTATCATAATGCTTTCGAATATTGATAATAATATAATACAACACTGATCTGCACTGAAGTTAACGAAACAGAAACAATACGGAATTCCATCCAGCTTCTTTTTTTATAAGATAAACACGTTTAGGTATACATTATACGCATGTGATATATATATACATATATTAAATACACATCCCAAAAAAACTTCAAAAATATTGTCAGAATGCAAAGTTCATGAAGTTTTTTACAAAATTTACATTAGAAATTCATAAATAAAAATGTTATTAGAAATGCAAAAGAAGATCTCTTGGCAGTCGTAGAACAGATAAACTTGTAGGTATTATAATGTAATGGATGGAATGGCAATTTCTATCAAATTGTCTTTTCTTTACGAATTTTAAAAGTTTCTTATTATTATAATCGGTGTTTGATTATGTAATCATGGCAATGTAGACAATAATTACTATGTTAACACGATATTAGTAACTCGTTATGTTCCATAGCGACTATGAGATTTTTCTTTGCATTTCTAACAACATTTTTTTCTAATGACTTTCTAATGTAAACTTTATAGTAAAAACACTATGAGCGTATTAATAAACTATATTTTTGTATTATTGTTTTTATTAAATTGAGGGTGATTGTCGGACAAAGCTGACATAATAAATTAAGAATGTCTAATGTTTGCTGACATTTGCTGTCAAGAGGGAGGAGGGTCTAAAAAGGCCAAAATTGTGCTGATGTAATACATGAACGCCCAATAATACAATAGGTCTGACTTTATTACTCGAATACAGACAAGTCGCTGTCGCCATTTTGCCGGATAATTAAAATTTAATTAATTAATATTCATAATAATTTTAAATATATCATATAATATTGATGATGCTGGAGAAAAACTTAATAATTTTTTATAATTTCTAATTTATATTTTAATATACCTATACAGGCTATACCAACTGTATTTACGCGGAATTTCTCAAAATATATTACCTATTTTATAATAACATATTATCTTGCGTACCTAACATTTGAAACAAATTTTAAACAATTATTTATTAATTTTTTTTATTCAATTTATTTGACGAAATGACCTAATGCCGAAATATGTTTTTAATTTGTAAAACGTTTATATAATTTTAGACATCAGATATCAAATTTTCATCATTCTTAAAAATATTATATAATTTATAGATAGAAATAGAATTATACCTATGTACAAACATTTTTAATTTTTATAATTTTTGAACACTTATATAATATATATATTTAAAATAATATAAGATTTCTATGTGTTTTAGTAATTTATTTATTCGACGACATGGCTTAATTTTTAATTCAAAATGTAAAATATTATATTTTATCAAAAAAAAAATAATATATATATATATAAATCACATTCAGGATATAAATAATATATTATAAAAAATATTTGTATAGGTAATAAATATTATTTAAAAAAATACAAATCATACGTATATAAAATAAATAATTTTTTTATCACTACGCCACGGCGAAACAGCCACGGCGAAACGACGATGGCAAAACGGCGACGAGTTCTCCTAGGCCGCTAATTACTAGATACTTAGGTACGCTAGGTACCTGTTAATTTCAAAAGTGATATAGTAAATAAAAGTGTTATATACTCATATCCCCTCAAGGCTTAAATACGCCACAGACAAATCCTCTTAACTAGTATGTTTACGTCTTAACTAATATATATTTTACAAATATGATCAATGGATATGGATGATTTTGATAAAAAATTATATATTTTTTGTACTTGAAATACATTCGAAATACTATTTAAATATTTTCTTTGTGTACCTATATCTCCTTCTTTCCATTTGCCTTCTCTCCCGACTATTTGGGGTCAGCAGCCATCCTAGTCCTACACTTGCATTTAATTCTATCTCCTACGTCTTCTTTACTTAACCCCACTTTCGTCATATCTCTCACCGTCACATCTTCCCCCACTTTTTCGATCTTCTCCATCACCTCTTCCCATCAACATATATTTCCATTACAAATCTTACTTCTTCTATCTCTTTCCTCCTTAATGCATGCCCCTGATATTTAATTATTTTTTATTTTCAAGAAATTCCCTCCACTTTTCAAGTCTACCATTCACTTCCTCTGGACTCTCTCCCATCAGCACCACACTAGATCACCTGCAAACAGCATACATCATAGTACTTCATCCTGTATATCCTTTATTGTTTCGTTCATTACCAGGAAAAATAAATAAAGACTCAAAGCTGAGCCCTGGTGTACTCCTACTCTCAGTTTCTCCACACAGACTCCTAACTCTTGTACTCGCCGCTTCACACATGCCTATATATTACGTTCACATACACACATTTGGTAATCCTTTCTTCATTAATGCCCACTTCAAGATCTCCCTAGAAAGTAGAAACCCTATCATAAGCCTTCTCTAGATCAATACATACCATACTGAATTTCCTTTCTTTATACTTCTCTACAATCTATCTTATACAAAATATTGGCTCCATTGTTGACCTCCCAAGCATAAACACAAACTAATTTTTAGTAACAATTGTTCCACTTCTTACCCTCTTATCTATTATATTTTCCCTAATCTTCATACTGTAGGTCATACGTTTTATTAAGTTTTTTAAGTATTAAAAACTTTGCCAGCCATCCAATACCTAAACATCCTAATACTTTCCATACTTCAACTGGTACTCCATCTGGTCCCACCGTTTTCTTATTTTTGATTTTTCTAACAATGTTCTACACTTCCTTTGTCCTTATTATACCCACCATACCCAAATTTCACTTAATTGCTTCTCTCAGAAATTCTTCATTTAATAATCCCTCAAAATATTCTTCCTATCTCTTCATCATTTCCTTTTACTTTGTCACATCCTCATATCTTCATCTTTTATACACCCAACATTTCTAAAGTCGCTGGATTGTTTTTCTCTTTCCTTAGCCAGCCTGTACACTTCTTTTTCCCCTTCTTTAGTTCCTTACCTCTCATACAACTCATCATATTTCCCTAATTTAGTCTTACTCATTGTACTTTTTGTTGCTTTAGATAAACTTGTATACTCTATCTAATCCTACCTCTCTCTGGTTTTCTGCCATTTTTTAAACTGTGTGTTTCTTTGATATTACCTCCTACACTTCTTCTGCCTAACACCATTTTTTCTAATCCTCTGGCATATTACTTCTACTCTCTTTAATGACTTTCTTAGCAACCATCTTAACACCCTCTGCTAGCATTTCTCACATTTCGTTTATATTCCCTTCCATATTTCACAACCCTGTCTCGATCATCTTTTTTGTAAATACTTTTTTATTCTCACCCGTTAATTTCCACCACCTAATCCTCGGTTCCTTATCTATATTTTTATTTTTTTGTACTCTCTTTTTCTTACACCAAATATCCATAACAATTAAGCTATGTTGTGTTGTCACATTTTCACTCGAGATTACCTTACAGTCCTTATACTATTTTAAACCTCATATCTTCTACAAAAAATAATCAATTTGTTATTTGTTCCCTCTACTCGTATTTATTATATAATACTCTTCTCTCTTCCTAAAATAAGTGTTTACAATTGCTAATTCATATGCTGATACAAAATCCAGTATTCTTTCTACGACCTCATTCCTTTCTCCTAATTGATACCCTCCCCATGTGCTCTATTATAATCTATTCTATCCCTGCCATGTCCATTCATATCCACACCGATTACAATATCCTCAATTCCTTATACTCTTTGCATTACCTCATCCATTTCTCACCAGCATTATTCTTTCTGGCTTTCTTCACATCCCACTTGTGGAACATATACACTTACTATATTCAATGCCTTATCTTCTAATATTACTCTCATCACAATTACCCTATCACTTTTTCTAATCACCTCTACCACATTTTCTTTGATTTCTTCGTCTAGTACCACTTCTACACCATTTTTTGTACTAGTTCTTCTGAGTATATGATTTGATACTCCTCGCTAATTTCCCTAATTTTCTCCCTTTTCTACTTTATTTCTTGCAAACAACAAATACTCACATACCTCCTTCTTAAAACTTCGCTAACTGCCTGCTCCTGTTAGTCAGTGTTCCTACATCCTACGTACCTACTCTCACTTTGAACCTATACTATCTACTCAGGCACGAATCTAACCCAAAATACTTTGGTGCTTTCCCTACACCGTCGACATCACGGCCGTTGGGTAAACCCACACATTTTACTCATGGGACGGCTACTGCAGCCTTTATATAGCCTTTACACATCCCTTAGGTTATCTCCACATCTATCTATCTATATTCATATATTTAAAAATATATAACACAAATACAAAATTAATATCCTTGGATTAATCTCAAAAATTTTATTTTATTATACGATTATAATAATATACCCATACAATATATAGGTATATTTTATTTTTATTTTTTTATTAGAATTAACGCCAATCGGCTTTTTACAATAAAACATGATATATATATATTAAAAATATTTTGATATATTGCGCATCATTTTTGGAAGTGGGACATTTTTGGAGAAGTTAGTTTTATTATCAAGGGGATAAAAAGTACCGTGAAATCTAGTGTCACTAGGAATATGAAAGTTGAGTCACTCGAAAAGCCTCGGGACATCGACTTGACGACCGATCAATTTTCGAATTAAATTGATTCCAAATTTATCGTGCCAATCTGCAAGAGAGACGAGTTTTAGAGCCTGAATACGTATGTAATCGTGTTCAGGGTGTAGAAGTTTTAGGAAAAAGCCAGCAAAACTCATAAAACGGTTTTGAACGCGATCAATCCGACGAATGTCAGTGGCTGTATATATATGATATACTACCTCGTAAACAATAAGCCGAAAGCTCACTAAATTATTAGTTGCGTGAAATTTCCAACGATCTTGAATATCGTGTCATTTCACTCGAAGTTTTTCCTCATTTTACCATAAACGCTGCACGCAGACCTAAAATTCCAGATTTGAGAAACCGTAATAAAATCAGTATTCAATAAATAATTAAAAGTATTTCAATTACTTTTTTATGTGATAAATACTAAATGAGAATTTTATTTTAATACATGCAATTTTTAAATTTAATTCAAAAATATTTTTAGAGAGTAATTTAAATTAAATAACTATATAGGCAAAGTGAATAGTGACACTAAAATTCAGACATCATTATTGAATGTATTCAATATATTGTAATTCAATACATTGAAAATTGAATTATTTAAAACACTACAATCAGCTAGTAGATACTCTAGTAAGCAAAAGGCATTTTTACATTATTAATTTAAAATGACAATTAATTTAAAAAATTATCAATTGTTATTAAATCTATTTTTATATAGATTATTAAATCTCTTACAATCTGAGATTCAATATAGGCAATTTTAAAAATATTTGAAGTAAAATGACAATCTAACACTCTCTGCAGTGAGTTTTACACAGACAAAAATACCTATTTTTGACCATCGTAGGTATCTACAATAAATATTTTGAAAACTGATTTGATCAAAGTTTTCTACATTTGATCAACACTTTTTTGATTTACAAATATTTTCTCTTATTTATTCCTTCAGATAATTTAATAATAAAACAATTATTATTTTATTAAATTGAAAATTATTAAATATCAAACATTAAAATATTGGATATGAAAATTTTAAAATTAAAAAATCGGTTAAAAATTAATTTATTGATAAATTCGATTTATTTTCAAAATTCATATTGGTCTAAAACTCTAAAAGATAAATCGCTATGATGGACGAAACATAAATACTTTTGAGTGAAATTTAGAAAAAATTCAAGAAAAAGTGACAATGTGAAAAAAGCGACACGCGTGTGTCTATATATACGTTATTTGTAATTGTGTAACAACGGGTTGTGGTACCGCAGTATACAATAAGAAGATGTCATATTATTCACAAATACTTAAAGAGGATGCTACACACCCGATATTTAAGGAGTTTTGTATAGGCAATTGTTATGTATTTTTAGAAAAATTAAAAAGAAACAAATTAAAAATATTTAAATATATTTTAAAAGTAATTTAAAATTAGACCTATGTCAAGACCATTTTTTATTGCTGGATAATTACGATATTTATTAAAAAAACATATTTACGCAATTCAAATGCCGTGTACCAACCAGCTAACTTTAAAATAACGTAGGAAAAAAATTGTACTACCGTTTGAAAGACGATAAATTAAACTACGTTTTGTTGGAAGCTATTTTTTTAAAATCATATTAATAATTTAAAAATATAACATAGGACATTTTTGCTACAAAAATGTGCGTGTTTAGCGCTCTCTGAAGATAAGTAATAATACTTATTGGCGTTGGCTTGAAGTCCATCATTAATTGAGGGCACGAAAAAAAATTATTAATTATATTAATTAAATGTTTACACGAATAGATGAATATAGCTATCATTTTCTGTTATATCCTCATAATAAAAAAAAAAAAAATTGATATAAAACAAAACTGCTGTACCGTAAGGAGGGAAAGAAGAAGCCGACAAAACGTTTTTAAAAATTAGCCAAAAATAGAATTTTAATTCGCAAATTCTAAAAATCGATGTGCATTTAATTTGCTAAATATTGGCATTTATTCGGAGTCGATCGAAGAAAATGATGGGACTAACTTCATGAACGTCTATATGTCATTCTAAAATATTCGAAAATTGACTACCATATAATTACGCCTTAATAATTGACCATAATAAGAGCCGCCTTAAGAATATTTAAAATTAATCACGATTATTTTATTTAAAAATATCTTATGAATCTTTGATATAGGTAGTATAGATATGCGTATACCTACTCGTATAGTTCCACAAGAGAAGAACATGTTATCTGTGTAAGAGGCGTTTCTATTTCTATATGTGTTGTTTACTCATTCGTATTTAAAAAAAAAAAAATAAAAATCCGACCACGGATAAGACGATGACTTTACTATACATCATTGTTTATGTATATGAATGTGAGCTATATGATTAAATAAAGTGACACTTAAATCCCTGACAGTGGCTACATTTTTTGATGCCTATAGTCGGAAAACCGTCAGTATATATATATATATATATATATATATGAATGTGTTGAAACATTTACATAACCCTGAAGTCACGATACTATATGGGCGAAAAGAATATATTTTTATTTATAAATGTAATACACGCGGCTTTATAATTTAAAGTTTAGATTCGACTTATGTACATATTGCAAAAACGAACGCTATATTTACAGTTTGGCAATAATTTTAATAATTTTTTACTACCGAATACATATAAGTGTTCTCGTGTCGACCATACAGTCAATATAAATATTTTTGGCGTGCTCAAAAACGTAATGTTTTACCTTGTAAAACAGTTTTAACTACCCCCCCCCCAAATTACCCCCATTCAATCATTATAATTATATACAGGTATATACACCTATGCGGAACTGTGAATTTTCCGCTATATCTACAGTGTACACTATACCTATATAAATCACGGTTTATATAATATAATATATTAATTTATATTATACCTATACTAATATATAATACTCTATTGCGATTATGGTTATTCTTATTATATTAATGACATTTTATACTATAGTTTGGAAAACTAAACGGCATTGTGAACGGCCTATACACATCATATTATAATATATATATATATATGTACGAATAAATGTCGATAAAAACTCATAATAATATATTATAATATGCGTACCTAATGCATACATTAAACAGCAAACGAAAATTCGGATGAATTATATTTTCACGTGATTTTGAAAGAGTTCAAACGCGTAGTAAGGGGGAAACGAATTAAATTCAAAAACGGTTCAAGGCGAGTGGCTCGATATTGCTGAAAACGATCAGGTTTTAATCAATATTATATAAACTGGTTATAGGTAGCAAGCAGCGTGTATATATACCTATATAGGTAGGGTATACCTACACGACTTGTCCCGTTATATTATGTATAATATAATGTTGAATCCGCAAACGCCCAAAGCCGTGCGGTCGTTATTATCACAGCATTATGGCAATTTTACAATTTATTCCAATACGTTTCACACATAATATATAATAATATGTAACCGTACCGATGAGGGAACCGACCTATACCCATAACAACATGTAATTGATTAGGTATTTTTTTTTATTTTTTTGTCTCGTTGAAATAGATTCGCCAATTTTTCGTACGCCATTCATCGCAGATAGAGATATTTAGAGACATGTGTACTTACTGTACATATATAATCACATAAATATAGTACCTATACCTACTATATATATACCAACACTGCTACAGTAAATATTACCTATTGTTGCGAATTTCAATGTAATTATTTTTCAATTTATAATCAAACTGTACAATACTTATGGTAATTATTATTATTAGGTATACGATTATGCAATTTTTAATCATTTTCGGTGGGTTTACTGAGAAAATCAAAAAAATAACCTTTCTAAACAGTCATTGTTGGTACCTACATTGGTCAAAGACTCAAAATGCGGAGCGGATGATACGGAATATAATATATTATAATTAATTTTAGATTCTGAGCGTATAGCGAGGAAGCTTATGGTTTTACAATGATGTTTATTTATTTTTTTTTTTTTTTCTGTAAACACTTTTTCTACCAGAAGGAGTGCTCCGATTTTTACGCTCATACCCGGTTTCCGGTAGCAAATTGCATCTAGTTGGTACTTTTGAGAGGTTATTTTTCGATTTTCATAATAGTTTTTTAATGCGTAAGCAAAAACTACCAAAAAATTACGAAAAATACGATTTT
>JAIPRL010013882.1:0-10033 GCA_025469235.1 Pemphigus obesinymphae | reverse complement strand
ATTGGCCATCGTGAAAACAAAACTTTACAGCACAATGACTCATGAAAGACTTGAGTCACTAATGTTTTTCATTTTTATATATTCAGAATTTAGTACTTTGAATTTTGAAACAATTAGTTACTTGGTTGTGGGAAAAAAAATGAGAAAAAAAATGTTGACTTTTTTTTTTGGGGGGAGGGAGTGCATGACCCGCGAAGAAAGTCTGGGCACGACTATGTATAATAATACATATATATTATAAATAACAACAAAAGGCTATAAAAATATAATATAGGCTATAAATAGAAAATGTGCCTAGAGTATTCATAAAAATATTAAAAGTACCTAATAACTAGTTTCGACTGTAAGACATTATCGTGTTATTTGATAATAAGCGAATTATTCTCTAATGATGACTTACGGTCGAAACCGGTTGTTGCTTATAATATTTTTTCGAAAACTCTAGGCGCATTTTTTAAATTTTTTTTTTTGTATATATTACTATTTGAATAGTATGCGAATACATTAATCTTACTCAATTACTTACTTATAAATCTTACTTAATTGTTATTATTTATAATATATATATATATATTTATTTTTATTTTTACAAGTGTATTGAATTTTTCTAATTAGTTAATTTATATTAGTTGGTTAGTAAACAAAAAACAATAATAATAACAACAATTGACAGTATATATATATAAGTATAGCGACGATCAATATTGATTTGATACTTGTTCACGTCTGGTATTTGAAATTGTTTTTATATTATACTTACTATTCACATTTTGCATATAAATTATAATATTTCTGCCAGAGTTCAAAGTATATTCGTTTGTAAAATGGCATCGCCAAATAAGTCTGGTAAGCGGATGTCGGCGTGCAGGCGATGGTGCAGAAACGTTTTCCGACTGTTTTGCTGCGGGAGAAAACATGTGGACGAGTCGGCGGACGAAAACGTAGAGGTATATTCGCCGGTTGAAGAGTCAGTCGCGGTAGAGGTAGAACCCGCCGCCGTTTTACCAGCTGACGTCAATATAGCCATTTTAACAGCTACGGTATCGGACGGCCACGAGTGCGACGAGTCGGCGGACGAAATCGTACCGGTATATTCGCCGGTCGAACAGCCAGTCGCGGTAGAGGTAGAACCCGCCGCCGTTTTACCAGCCGACGTCAACGCAACCGTTTTAACAGCTACGGTATCGGACGGCCACGAGTGCGACGAGTTGAAGGCAAACGCCGGGGACGGCACCGACAGCAATTCACAGCCAATGCCCGCTTCCGGAGAATCCGCAACACCGTCCGCAGAGGCGTACCGCCATTGTATCTACGAGCTAGTGGCCGGTCTGCAGACGGACGTACAGCGTTTCACGGAATTCGTTCGTGTTTTGGACGATAAACTCGAGGGGATCATCGCCGGGCTGGACGCCAAATTCCCTGTCCATAATGCACCGATCGACGGCGATCAAGATGCGGTATAACGTGTCTTTTGCCGGGGGTGACGATTTTCCACGTTATATGGAAACCGCGGGAACGCGGTTGACGTCAACCGGAGACGCGGCGTGTCCGGCCGAAGAGAGCAGTCCAGATTTACGTTATTTACGATGATCGTTTAAAAAATCATTTTTTGTATTAGCTGTGTGAAGTGAACATGACAGCCGCGTATTTGTTGTACCTCTGATCAACTGATGAGCGATATAGCAAAATTACGCCCCGCCAAACACAACGGATGTACGTTAAAATTTGAGCTAAAACAACTATTGGCAATCTTCAAAAGTAGATTTTTTTTGGAAAATTACGTGGTGTTTTTTTTTTTTTTGTAAAATATTGTCGTTTTTGTAAAAACGTTACAGTTGTTGAAAAAAAAAAGGAAAACTTAAAACGCTATAACTTAGTTATACAAATTATAACGTTTTAGGTTTTCCTTTTGTTTTTCAACAACTGTAACGTTTTTATTAAACAATATTTTACAAAAAAAAAACCACCACGTAATTTTCCAAAAAAATTCTACTTTTGAAGATTGCCAATAGTTGTTTTAGCTCAAATTTTAACGTACATCCGTTGTGTTTGACGGGGCGTAATTTTGCTATATCACTCATCAGTTGATCACTCATCAGTTGATCAGACAGAGGTACAACAAATACGCGGTTGTCATGTTCACTTCACACAGCTAATACAAAAAATGATTTTTTAAACGATCATCTATAAATCTGGACTGTTATTCAGCCAGGCAAGCCAGATCTCCGAATGACGTCACATATTATTATGTTTATTGGTTAAATATTTGTGCGTATACATTATTATTCCCATCTATTCAATGTTGAATATAATTATTGTAAATTATTAAATATAATTATATATACTAAATATAACATGTTTAAAATATTATGTCAAAATTCACATTCTGCATTGATTGTATTACACATAAACACTGTAAGTGTTAACTAATCTCGGTCGACTATTTTAAATCACGTAAAATCTATATCGTGTAAAAACTAAAAAATAATTTTTGAAAATCAATGACTTCGATACATTTTTACTCATTTACCTTAATATTATCATTTATTCTAAATAGCATAATCTATGCTCATTGCTCAATGATATTACACAAAAGATGATAGGATTAAGTACGCACAAATAGAAATGAAAATGAAAATGTCAGTGTATATATTTTGTTAAAACTCAAGAAACATAATTTACTGATGTATATGAGTACTATCTGCATTGGAACCAATTTGGCCACTACCTGAATAATAATGGATTCAAAACGGGAATCAATTTGGATACTGCGATTTAGATCCAGAAATAAATTCGGTATCAGCCATACACACAGGTGCAGAACTACATAATAATTGTGTTGCATGTTAGAGTATTTTGATGTTATAGTGGATAAGTGAAATGGCTGGAGAAAATAAAATAAAAAATGGGTATATAAGTATGAGTATATATTAACGAATTAACAAATTAAAGTTAAGTCAAAAGTCAAGATAATTTTTACTAGACTTTTTACATTTGATTTTCATTAACTTACCTATAACTTAATATTTTTGCCAAAATTTACATAATAAATAACGATTTACTTTGAATTGAAACTCAGTTAATTTTATAAAAATTAATAAAGTTTGATTTTGTCGTTTATAATACATAAGTACCTATTCTAAGAATTATTCAATTCCCAAAAATATGAAAAAAAACCTAAATAATAGGTAATCTTGCTGTAATATAAATTCTATCGAAGAAAATATTAGGTTGTCCATCAATAAAAATATTATATTAATATTATTTTACAATCTATTTATAAAACCATTATGACACTTAAAGCCATTAATCACGATCATTTTTCGTTATATTAACAATATTGTCTATTAACCCTGTACTCTGTATTCTGTACAAGTAGCAGATTTTTTTGTACATAAATAAGATAAGGTGACGTCTATATCAAGTAACATCTATTGAGCTTTATCAATTCAAATACAAAATATATTTTTAAAAATGGCATACATTCGTTGTAGTTTTATCTCGATATATATTTTGAATCTCTAGCTGAGAGGAGACTAGTCCAGTTTGATATTTTATTTCTTAGTTCTAAATTTTGTAATGATCTTATTGATGTGCTTCCTATTTATTTTAAAAGATACATTTAGTTGTTTCTTCATATATGTAATTCAAGATAAATTATTATTTACCTAGATTAATATATATCTTCTTCTTCTCTTTCGCCTTCTCTCCCAACTATTGGGGGTCGGCCACCCTGGTCCTACACTTCCACTTAACTCTATCTCCCGTATCTTCTTCACTTACTCCCACCTTCCTTATATCACTCGCCATCACATCCCCCCATCTCTTTTCAGTTTTCCTCGCCACTCTTACCAACAACATGCATTTCCCTTACTAATCTTACTGCCTCAGTCTCTTCCCTCTTTAATACATGCCTGAGCCATCTTAATCTTTTCTCTCTCATTTTTTCTACTATCGAAGCTACCCCTATACTACCTCTGATATACTCATTCCTTATTTTATCCTCTCTAGTAACTCCACTCATCCACTTTAACATTCTCTTCTCAGCGACACTCATTCTCTGTTCTATCTTTCTATCTACTGCCCAACATTTTGTTCCATACATCATTGCAGGTCTCACCACTGCCTTATAAAATTTACCTTTTAACCTAATAGGGATTCTCTTATCACACAGAACATCTGACGCTTCTCTACACTTCGTCCATCCAAACTTAATCCTGTGTTTCATATCCTCTTTGAAACCCCCATCTTTCTGTACAACTAACCCTAAATACTTGAACCTCTCCACATCTCCCACCACATCCCCACTTAACTTTATTTCCAGCCTTTCCCTATTCCCTCTGTGTTTCATTTCACCAAAATCATACTCTATATATTCTGTTTTACTCCTGCTAATCCTTAGTCCTTTACTTTCCAGAACTTCCCTCTACTCTTCAAGTCTACCATTCACTTCCTCAGGCCATTCTCCTATCAGTACTATATCATCTGCAAACAACATGCACCATAATACCTCCCTATAAAAAAAATATTGAAAAGCGTAAAAATTCGAGTCTGATTTGTGTACGTACGTATTAGTATACTACGGTAAGACTATACGTAATTATTGATTGAAAACATTTCAATGTATCGCCGGATAGTTGGGCACGGGACAGAATATTGCGATGTAGTCGGCACAAAATTTGGAATATTTGATTTCTCGTATACTCATCGCACAAAGAAATCGCCCCGAAAACATATAATATCACACCACGGTGTTCACATTAATTCTAGTGGGGGAGGGGGGCAAGGTTGGTCGGTATAATTCCCTTGACGATAATGATTACGATTATAATATTATACGCTCGAAATATGAGCATTGCGGTCGTAGTGTTGACCGGAGGACACGTTCTGCGTCCTTTCGTACAAAATCGTCGTGCTATGATAATAACGTTATGTACTCGCAATTATTATTAACTTTTACGAGTAAGTTTATAACGATGTGCATACCACGTGTTTAACGAGTTTTGCCCTGTATCATATAATAATAATGTATTATCGTAATGTATGAGACAGGATATTATTTACCTTTGTCTCGTCCGTATCTCGAATCTCGCGTAAAAACCACAGTACAGCTGCAGGACTGTATAGATATTACGATATTCTATATATTATATCTTGCGATTTTCCAACGGCATACCATTTATGTTATACCTTCGATCCCTCCGGGCGATTTAGCTATATGCAGGTATATATCAGAGACTCACTCAAAATCGGAGAAATGTCCTGTGTATTTTAAAAGATATGCCCTTAAAGTACACGGTGCATAAAGTAAATTTGAATTTAAAATATATTATTTTATCAATGTTAAGATTTTTCAAGTTTTAAAATGTTATTAGAAATTTCTTATAGTACGGTATGAACGATTTAAAGCCATTTAGCAATGTTCTTTTTGAGTAATTTACATGTATACATATTCAATGCCTTTTGCGTGATATTGAAATGATTAAAAAAATGGTTTTCTCTTCATTTTTATATTACTCGTGGGTTCTAAAATAATCGTAGATCGTCTGTATTAATATAAAAATAAGGAATAGACCTGGTACTATATTTATTCAATATATTTTATTGAATATAGGTACGTGTTATACATTTTTAATGTTCGAACATTAAATAGTGAAATAGGTAATTAAAATCGTATAATATTGGATGGCTTATAAATAATATGTCCACGTTTTAGAAGTATAAAAACGTTAAGTATACTGTTTTTCTAGTAGGAGTGTTCCGAAGTCATATTTGGGTTTTCATTTTTCCAACTGAATTATCGAAAAAATATTTATTGCTGACTATTCATTCCGAACGATTTCTAATTTGTAGACGGAAATATTCTGAAATACTCCTCAAAATATGGTAAATAAGCAAAAAAAAAAGTTCTCATCAATCAGCGACGACGACGACGATTTTATAAATGAGAAAAGAGTGACATTTTGCCGACTGAAAAAAACCACTTGGGGGGATGTCCACCTCCCTACCACTCACCCGTTCAGAATGCACCTGTCTTCCAGTAACAAGAGCTCTGCAGTAACTACGAAAAAGTCCATCTTGAATTATTAGATATTATTGTCAATTTGAATATTCCATTTCTATGACTTTTATGCGGTAAACCTGTTTTTTAGTTACTTGCTGAAATTCAATAAAAGACATACTTTAGTAAAATATCATAGGATGGTTTTTATTTTTATTTTTACGAAAAATTGTTTTGCTGCACCCGCCGGTAGCCACTATAGAAGATCAGTAACGCTACAATATTTTGGCCTTTCAAAATTAAGTTCTAAACCCTATTTTACGATTTCACGTTTATTTTCAAAAGCATTTTCTTAAGTCAGGGCTAATACGCTATACATAGTAGAAAACCGAGCCCGACTCGTAATCGTTTTCCCAATACGATAATTTATCATTGGTTTCGGAGGATTCAAAATATAGTAGTAATGCAGCTGCCGAAACCCCCGTAAACACCGATACCAGTATGGGTAATCCTGTATACTCAAAGCGACTAATGACTATGATATGCGTGTACGATATACTAACGGAAGTACCAACTTTGCCGGTGTTTCTATACCGATTTTCTCGAAAGCTCTTAGCCCCGAAATACCGTATTCCGTATTAATTATAATTGATCGTGCGTGTCTTACCGAACAGCGAATAAAAATAATATAACTATATATTATGGTCGTGACTTTTGTTGAATTTCATTATCGAGTCATCGTAATATTAGGTATATAATACGACCTAGGCCCTGTGCATGATAAGAAAATTCCGTAATTTCCGCCGCAACGACCCTCGTTAAAATTGTTATCGAAATTGTTATCATCGCGTCCACAAGTACAGCTATAATATTGTTGATCACAAAAGCACGTGTAGGTAAGCGGATAATATATATATATATATATAACTTACCTAAAATATTGTTCTAATAGAGTTGGTAGACCCGTTTGTATTATGTATACAGGCTAATGTAGTTTTATTTTATATACCCGGTGGCGCCGAAGTCCACGTGGAAGTCGGGCCACGGCCGGACCACTTTTTTTCAAAAACGTGGCATCGAAGGGAACATATTATGTTATAAATATTAAAATGTGTAAATATTCTCGAAAATGGTTTCCTATCAATATTTCTAGGAGCTGTAGGATGCCTACAGTTAATAATTAATCGGTTGTGGGTTGCTTTGTAAACACAACATAAAAAATAGAACGAAATGACGGTATAGGTATAGGACAGTTATTTGATATTGAAGTTCCTGCACGGATCGTGTATTTTTTCGACCCGGCCTTGCCCAACTCTTATTCGAGAACTTTCCATAAGAGCCCAGTTTAACCAGACCTAAGCATTTATCATAAAACCGCCGCGCCGGCCTGTTCGAACAATGAAAACTCTCTCAACAATTTCCCAATTCGGTTCTAAAATGTTTCATTTGAAAAAAACCCGACTTAGCTCGTATTCATTGTACCTATCCATTGTAAAATATCGAACTAGCCATGTCCTATTTTGAGTTAAATACGAAAATGTACTTATATTATCGTCAATGGGATTGATTGTGGAAATATCGATTAAACTATCGAAGAATTCTCTTGGAAAATATTATTTGATATTTTAGTTATTTCTGAATATTTTATTATTAATTTTTATTTATTTTAGTTATTTTTCGTTTAGAATAAAGTTCCGACCAAATTAAATTGAAACGATCTTGTCTACAAATTTTTCCATAATTAATACTTGAATATCATAATCGTCAAGTTACATTCAGCAGTGAACTGGATAAAGAACTAATTGAAATTACGAAATGTGAAATCTGTTATATGAACAATAAAAAAAAAAGCCAGGAAGCATTTTGTAGTTCACACGTTGGATAGGATAATGATGAAGAATATATTGGATTTGAAAGCAATGATAGTTCATTTTCTAAAATAACGATTCTGAGCAAAGTTCTTGGTGAAAATTTCAAGTTTATAGATGTATTATTTCCCTGTAATTTAAACACATTTCATATCAAAATATACATATTTTCGAAAAAAATCAAATGGCTATTAAAAATTATTGTATCTATTGATTTCTAAATTTTTTGTATGTAGCTTGAATGACATAGTTTTAATTAAATTAAATTTAAATTAAATAGATATTGAATAAAAAATTTTATTATAAATTATTAAAAATATTGTACTCCCTGATTTTTTGAAATTTTTATATGTTAACTAAAATTAAACCTATTAGAAATTAAATATCTCAAATTTCAATATTACTGTAAATAATTTAAAATTGGGAAAACATTTTTTTATTAATTTTTTACGTATA
Organism: Pemphigus obesinymphae; assembly: GCA_025469235.1. Lineage (NCBI taxonomy): Eukaryota > Metazoa > Arthropoda > Insecta > Hemiptera > Aphididae > Pemphigus > Pemphigus obesinymphae. The sequence goes on along the minus strand of JAIPRL010013882.1, from coordinate 1,708 downwards.
TACGTTTGTGATGAAAATTTCAAGTCTCTAGCATCAATATTTTTGGAGTTATGAACAATTTTACCACTTATCACATTTACCAATTTTTTTGCTATTTTTTTGAAAGTTTTTTCTTACGCGTTTATTGAAAAAATTAAAAATCGAAATATGACCTTTCTGATGCACCAAATAAATGCCATTTCCAGAAAACGGTACTACTTATAATTAATGATCGGAGTTTTTCTTCATAATAAAATTTTTGGGTAGGTACAGACATAAAAAATGAAAAAAAAAAACACATATTTAGTAAAACCAATACATTCCTCGCTTCGCTCAGAATCTAATATTAACTGACCGTATTTAGGTAGGAATGTAGGATGTTATTATATCGAATAATGTGTAAGTGTGTAACTGCTGTTTTTGGGTGAAATTTGATCCAGTATGGGCGTGACTAACAAAAAAAAAAAAAGCAATTTCCGCCTAGTCGTATTGTCAGTTGGCGAAATCGTGTTAACGGTCGTGCCCGATGTGAGGTAAGAGTCGCATCTCAGTAATGGTATAAATAGGTCGATGACCTTTTCGTGCTTGTTTACGTTTTTGAGGAAAATTAACTTTGCAGTCGGCCAAATTGATTGTGTCAGTAGGCGGTTCAACCGTCAAATTGTTAACAGGTAGGAACTGCTTTTTTTCGCTCTCGTTCGAAATAAAGTTCAATCAGTTGGGGCCAAATTAAACACACTGTACCCAAATAGCTTAGATAGATCCGAGGCCTCCAAATTTTAGAATTTCCCGACTACATGCACACCACTGCACTGGACTGCACCGTATACGTATACAGTTACGAGCGTACAATATAATATATAATACGATTTACACAAAAGGCCGTATGCGCACATTTCTAAAATTAACGTCTACAATTAGCGGAACAACAACTACCTATATGATATAATGGAATATATCCAATACTTCTGTATATCGGACCGTTTTGCCCTCCGCGAGACTAATTAATCTGTTCTAAATAGTTATCAATGTGTACAGAGACCGGACATTATAAATTAGCCCTGGGACAACATATAGTATATACGAGTATAATATTTTGCCCTGATTTTTATTATCATAGATTAGATATCACATGTAATAATATGTGTAAAAAAGTTTTAAAAAGAGTAAAATGATTTTATTTTTTAGAAGTGCTTTTTCAAGTGTTCTGTTAAGTTGTTTGAAATTTGGCTAATAATTGCTAATTGTAGATCGTATGAGTTCATCGAAATGTTCATTAGTTAGTTCAGATAGATATTTCTATTTAATGAACGTAAGCATTGAGTACTATGCTTCACACGTATAAGTAGGTAATTAAAAATATTGAGATGTTTATAGCGAAACACTCTTTTATTAGTAGGTATTTTTCTTCTGAAACATTCTTCCATAATTCAATAGCCAAAACGCCATTTAGTTTCAGTATTCTTAGCCCATCGTTCCTTTACTATTCTAGTAGCTCCAATTTTACAGCTACTGCGTATCCTTTGTAGTCGGTGATGAAACATCATACAACTACGATCAACAGCAAAATGATTTTTCAGACATGAAAGTGAAGATTTAAGTGTTCTCAAATCATTGAATCTACCATTGGTTTCTTCAGCCAGACCAGACATTTTATACAAATAATCTTATATTTCTAGCTGAAAGTCTGGAAGGCTTTCAGTAATTTTTTTAAATATTTCAACTGAGT